>JARQOD010002195.1:0-81768 GCA_033576555.1 Oophaga sylvatica
TCTGAGATTCATTGTTCCGCGTTGGCTGGGCATCCCGGAATTTTTGGTACCAGAGACTTGGTTAGTCGGTCCTTTTGGTGGCCTACCTTGTCTCGTGATGTCAGGGAGTTTGTGCAGTCCTGCGGGACTTGCTCTCGCTCCAAGCCTTGCTCTCGCTCTAGTGGTTTGTTGATGCCATTGCCTGTGCCCAAGAGACCATGGACCCATATCTCTATGGATTTCATTTCCGACCTCCCTGTTTCTCAGAGAATGACCGTCATCTGGGTGATTTGTGATAGGTTTTCCAAGATGATACATCTTGTGCCATTACCTAAGTTGCCTTCCTCCTCTGAATTGGTGCCTTTGTTCCTTCAGCACGTGGTTCGTTTACACGCCATTCCTGAGAACATTGTGTCTGACAGAGGAGTCCAGTTTGTTTCCAGATTTTGGAGACCTTTTGTTCTAAACTTGGTGTTCAATTGTCTTTCTCCTCGGCGTTTCATCCTCAGACCAATGGTCAAACTGAGAGAACAAACCAGACATTGGAGACTTATCTAAGATGCTTTGTGTCTGCTGATCAGGATGACTGGGTCTCTTTTTTGCCTTTGGCTGAGTTTGCTCTTAATAATAGGGCTAGCTCTGCCACTTTGATGTCTCCATTTTTCTGTAATTCTGGGTTTCACCCTCGATTTTCTTCAGGACAGACGGAGGCTTCTGTCTGTCCAGGTGTTGACTCTGTTGTGGAGCGTATGCAACAGATTTGGGACCAGGTAGTGGAGAGGTTGTCCCTCTCTCAGGAGAGGGCCCAGCGGTTTGCTAACCGGCATAGGACTGATGGTCCTCGGTTTAAAGTGGGGGACTTGGTCTGGTTGTCCTCAAAAAATATTCCTATGAGAGTGGCATCTCCTAAATTTAAGCCTAGGTTCATTGGACCTTATAAGATCATGGAGATTCTTAATCCTGTTTCTTTTCGTTTGCTTCTTCCAGGGACATTTAAGATCCATAACGTGTTCCACAAGTCCTTGTTGAAGAGGTTTGTTGAGCCAGTGGTTCCTACTGCTTTGCCTCCTGACCCTGTTCTGGTTGAGGGCAATATGGAGTTTGTGGTTGAGAAAATATTGAATTCTCGTTTTTCTAGACGGAAACTCCAGTATTTGGTTAAGTGGAGAGGTTATGGTCAGGAAGACAATTCTTGGTGTTTGCTTCGGACATCCATGCTAGGAGACTCATCCGTGCGTATCATAGAACTCATCCTGACCAACCTGGTTGCTCAAGTGAGGGTTCGGTGACCCTTCCTCAAGGGGGGGGGTACTGTTGTGAATGGACTTGAAATGAGTTCTGAGCAGAGGCTCCCTCTGGTGGTTACAAGCGGTACTGGACTGTCCAGTGAAGATTGTGAGGAGTGGGAGTCAGGTGTTACTGACTGGTCTTATATAAGGGAGTCGCCTTCCCATCAGGGTTGCCGGTGATCAATTGTTCTGGTCTCAATCCTTGATTCCTGTTTCCTTTGTAGCCTGCTGTGTCGTGTCTGCATCTCCTGCTAACAGATAAGACATTTTTCTTCTTTTGTTTTTGTGCTTGATTTTTGCATTTTGTCCTGCACTTCTGTGGGGCCTTCTAGGTCCCCTCCGGGGGCTTTTGCCCTCTCAGTTTAGTTCAGCCACTGATGTTTGTACTTTTGCTTTTTCCAGTTTTTTCAGTGGCTGCTGTTTTGATTTTGTTACACCAGAGAACTAATTTAGGTGGTAGAGGTCGTGTGATCTCAGGTGATTTTGAAATTAGTAGAGTTGGTGCTTTTCAGGGTTTTTTGGGATTGCAGTAAGTGCCCTTCCTATCCTTTTCTATTTAGGTAGTTTGGGCCCCAACGTTTGCTCATACTATTTTCTGTCTGTGTCAGTATTTCATCTTGTCTAACCGCCATTACATGTTTGGGGGCTTTCTATGTTCTTTGGAGATCTGCTCCGGGGCAGATAGCTTTCCTCTTTTTATCTTTAGGTGTAGTTAGTTTCTCAGGCTGTGACGAGGCGTCTAGGACCTACGTAGGAACGCTCCACGGCTGCCTCTAGTTGTGGTGGTTAGTCAGGGTACTGCAATCTCATAGTTTCCAACTTCTCTGGTGTATTGCCTTTTTTACCTGCACTCCTCAGCTACTGAAACATAACACCCCATATTACATTACCCCATATTACATTACCCCCATATTACATTACCCCATATTACATTACCCCATATTACATTACCCCCATATTACATTACCCCATATTACATTACCCCATATTACATTACCCCCATATTACATTACTCCCATATTACATTACTCCCATATTACATTACCCCATATTACATTACCCCATATTACATTACTCCCATATTACATTACCCCATATTACATTACCCCATATTACATTGCCCCCATATTACATTGCCCCTATGTTACATTGCCCCTATATTACATTACCCGCATATTACATTGCCCCATATTACATTACCCCCATATTACATTACCCCATATTACATTACCCCATATTACATTACCCCATATTACATTACCCCATATTACATTACCCCCATATTACATTACTCCCATATTACATTACTCCCATATTACATTACCCCATATTACATTACCCCATATTACATTACCCGCATATTACATTGCCCCATATTACATTACCCCCATATTACATTGCCCCATATTACATTACCCCCATATTATATTACCCCCATATTACATTGTCCTCATATTACTTTGCCCCATATTACATTACCCCCATATTACATTGCCCCATATTACATTACCCCCATATTACATTGTCCTCATATTACATTACCCCATATTACATTGCCCCAGATTACATTACCCCCATATTACATTACCCCATATTACATTGCCCCATATTACATTGTCCCCATATTACATTGCCCCCATATTACATTGCCCCATATTACATTACCCCCATATTACATTACCCCATATTACATTACCCCATATTACATTACCCCATATTACATTACCCCCATATTACATTACCCCATATTACATTACCCCATATTACATTACCCCCATATTACATTACTCCCATATTACATTACTCCCATATTACATTACCCCATATTACATTACCCCATATTACATTACTCCCATATTACATTACCCCATATTACATTACCCCATATTACATTGCCCCATATTACATTGCTCCTATGTTACATTGCCCCTATATTACATTACCCGCATATTACATTGCCCCATATTACATTACCCCCATATTACATTACCCCATATTACATTACCCCATATTACATTACCCCATATTACATTACCCCATATTACATTACCCCCATATTACATTACTCCCATATTACATTACTCCCATATTACATTACCCCATATTACATTACCCCATATTACATTACCCGCATATTACATTGCCCCATATTACATTACCCCCATATTACATTGCCCCATATTACATTACCTCCATATTATATTACCCCCATATTACATTGCCCCATATTACATTGTCCCCATATTACATTGCCCCCATATTACATTGCCCCATATTACATTACCCCCATATTACATTGCCCCATATTACATTATCCCCATATTACATTACCCCATATTACATAGGTTCTGCATCTATCGCCGAGCAGGAACCTATGGTAATCCCTGCCTGTCCCTAGCGATAAGCCCTACATAGGTAGAGGACAGGGTTAGCACTAGTCAGTTCCCACTAAAACTAAAGACAGAGAGGGTAGATGGCTTGGGGGAAACACTTAGCTTGAGAAGACAACCGAGAAGTCACGCCAGCAATTCTCCAAGTGTCCTCAGGGAAAGACACTAACCGACTGTTAGTACTTCCAACTAGACAGAGACAAGAGCAAACACCCGCACCATGCTGCAGCAATTAAATGTATTTAAACCTTCAGCAAAGGTGTGTAATTAGCAGCAGAAGATGGAGGTAACTGTTGGGTCCTAGAAGAATATCGCTCCATAACAGAGATGCAAAAATCAAGAAGGTGCTTGAGCTAAAAGCAACTACCTTCTACAGCCAGATCCAGGATGACTGTCTGTCACACCGGACACACCCATAACAGAGACATACTCCAGGATGTGTGCACGACTCCTGACGAAGACCGGCGAAACGCGCGTAGAGGCGGCAGGCCAGGATCTACAGTCATGGCCAAAAGTTTTGAGAATGACACAAATATTATATTTTCACATGATCTGCTGCCCTCTGGTTTTATGTGTGTGTTTGACAGATGTTTTTATCACAGACAGAAATATAATAATTGTAAACATATGAGTAACAAAAGCTTATATTGACAGTTAGAATGAGTTAATTCAGCAAGTCAATATTTGCAGTGTTGACCCTTCTTCTTCAGGACCTCTGCAATTCTCCCTGGCATGCTCTCAATCAACTTCTGGACCAAATCCTGACTGATAGCAGTCCATTCTTGCACAATCAATGCTTTCATTTTGTCAGAATTTTTAGGTTTTTGTTTGTCCACCCGTCTCTTGATGATTGACCACAAGTTCTCAATGGGATTAAGATCTGGGGAGTTTCCAGGCCATGGACCCAAAATCTCTATGTTTTGTTCCCTGAGCCATTTAGTTATCACCTTTGCTTTATGGCAAGGTGCTCCATCATGCTGGAAAAGGCATTGTTGATCGCCAAACTGCTCTTGGAGGGTTGGGAGAAGTTGCTCTTGGAGGACATTCTGGTACCATTCTTTATTCATGGCTGTGTTTTTAGGCAAGACTGTGAGAGAGCCGATTCCCTTGGCTGAGAAGCAACCCCACACATGAATGGTTTCAGGATGCTTAACAGTTGGCATGAGACAAGACTGGTGGTAGCGCTCACCTTGTCTTCTCCGAATGAGGCGTTTTCCTGATGTCCCAAACAATCGAAAAGGGGATTCATCAGAGAAAATAACTTTACCCCAGTCCTCCGCAGTCCACTGCCTGTACCTTTTGCAGAATATCAGTCTGTCCATGATGTTTTTTCTGGAGAGAAGTGGCTTCTTTGCTGCCCTCCTTGAGACCAGGCCTTGCTCCAGGGGCGTAACTAGGAACGGCAGGGCCCCACAGCAAACTTCACAATGGGCCCCCCCCCCGTGCGTTGCCAATCCCGGTCTACCCAAGTTGTGTTAAGAAAGATACCTTTATTATCCAAAATTAGAGGTTTTTGGAGTAATGATAGTGAAATAACAGAAAAGAACCAACTCCCAGGAAGCAACTGAGGTAGTGACGAAGGTAGGCTTTCTCCAGAGTAAATGTGTGAAGAAACTTGTAATCCAGCCTGCATGTGAGGAGTCGATAGACAAAAAAACCTGACTGGCACATCCAGACTAATGTGAACTAGGTGCAAACCAAGGGAAGCTACCCCATGTAAAACATACAAAAAAAGGCTGCACTCAAGTATACTAAAGCATGACAATATGGAATACATGAAATTTAGAATAGCAATATGGCTTTGGAATATAAGGAAAAATTTGAGACGCTTAGTATAAACATTTGGCCAAACATTTTAAAGCCCACCAACCATCGTCAAGGTGGTCTCAATACTGGTGAGTCCCTGACCTAATGTGAACATACCTCTATTAGGCTGATATCTGAATTTCTGGGTGAATATGCACCTCTGTCAGCAATGCCTGCATTTATGGGTAAAGTAGGGACCTGGTGTAATTAAAATCACCACCTGATGGGGGCGGAGTGCTCGGTCAGCAAGCTAACATTCAATAGACAAAAAAACCTGACTGGCACATCCAGACTAATGTGAACTAGGTGCAAACCAAGGGAAGCTACCCCCATGTAAAACATACAAAAAAAGGCTGCACTCAAGTATACTAAAGCATGACAATATGGAATACATGAAATTTAGAATAGCAATATGGCTTTGGAATATAAGGAAAAATTTGAGACGCTTAGTATAAACATTTGGCCAAACATTTTAAAGCCCACCAACCATCGTCAAGGTGGTCTCAATACTGGTGAGTCCCTGACCTAATGTGAACATACCTCTATTAGGCTGATATCTGAATTTCTGGGTGAATATGCACCTCTGTCAGCAATGCCTGCATTTATAGGTAAAGTAGGGACCTGGTGTAATTAAAATCACCACCTGGTGGGGCGGAGTGCTCGGTCAGCAAGCTAACATTCAATAGACAAAAAAACCTTACTTTTTTTGTATGTTTTACATGGGGTAGCTTCCCTTGGTTTGCACCTAGTTCACATTAGTCTGGATGTGCCAGTCAGGTTTTTTTGTCTATTGAATGTTAGCTTGCTGACCGAGCACTCCGCCCCCACCAGGTGGTGATTTTAATTACACCAGGTCCCTACTTTACCCTGTTTGGCCAAACAATTAAAATGTTTGGCCAAATGTTTATACTAAGCGTCTCAAATTTTTCCTTATATTCCAAAGCCATATTGCTATTCTAAATTTCATGTATTCCATATTGTCATGCTTTAGTATACTTGAGTGCAGCCTTTTTTTGTATGTTTTACATGGGGGTAGCTTCCCTTGGTTTGCACCTAGTTCACATTAGTCTGGATGTGCCAGTCAGGTTTTTTTGTCTATTGAATGTTAGCTTGCTGACCGAGCACTCCGCCCCCACCAGGGGGTGATTTTAATTACACCAGGTCCCTACTTTACCCATAAATGCAGGCATTGCTGACAGAGGTGCATATTCACCCAGAAATTCAGATATCAGCCTAATAGAGGTATGTTCACATTAGGTCAGGGACTCACCAGTATTGAGACCACCTTGACGATGGTTGGTGGGCTTTAAAATGTTTGGCCAAATGTTTATACTAAGCGTCTCAAATTTTTCCTTATATTCCAAAGCCATATTGCTATTCTAAATTTCATGTATTCCATATTGTCATGCTTTAGTATACTTGAGTGCAGCCTTTTTTTGTATGTTTTACATGGGGTAGCTTCCCTTGGTTTGCACCTAGTTCACATTAGTCTGGATGTGCCAGTCAGGTTTTTTGTCTATTGAATGTTAGCTTGCTGACCGAGCACTCCGCCCCCACCAGGTGGTGATTTTAATTACACCAGGTCCCTACTTTACCCATAAATGCAGGCATTGCTGACAGAGGTGCATATTCACCCAGAAATTCAGATATCAGCCTAATAGAGGTATGTTCACATTAGGTCAGGGACTCACCAGTATTGAGACCACCTTGACGATGGTTGGTGGGCTTTAAAATGTTTGGCCAAATGTTTATACTAAGCGTCTCAAATTTTTCCTTATATTCCAAAGCCATATTGCTATTCTAAATTTCATGTATTCCATATTGTCATGCTTTAGTATACTTGAGTGCAGCCTTTTTTTGTATGTTTTACATGGGGGTAGCTTCCCTTGGTTTGCACCTAGTTCACTTTAGTCTGGATGTGCCAGTCAGGTTTTTTTGTCTATTGAATGTTAGCTTGCTGACCGAGCACTCCGCCCCCACCAGGTGGTGATTTTAATTACACCAGGTCCCTACTTTACCCATAAATGCAGGCATTGCTGACAGAGGTGCATATTCACCCAGAAATTCAGATATCAGCCTAATAGAGGTATGTTCACATTAGGTCAGGGACTCACCAGTATTGAGACCACCTTGACGATGGTTGGTGGGCTTTAAAATGTTTGGCCAAATGTTTATACTAAGCGTCTCAAATTTTTCCTTATATTCCAAAGCCATTGTAATGTATGTGGTACAGTTCATATAGCGTCTTGTGCTTGGGTGCGATGAAAATACTTGAGACACAGGTTGATAAAGAAAGTCTTGTATTGCTTCATACAAATTGGCAAAAATAAACACACAGGTTGCAAACACAGAAGCAGGAGACACAGCAGGCCAGAGTAATCTAAGCTCAGCAATAACTCTCCACAACAGATTCAGATCTTCTTCTCTGTTACCGCAAGTCCATGCAAACGTGAGGCTCTCAAGAGCAGAGTTCAGAGTCCACAAGTGCTTCAGAGTTCCTCAGTAGGAATGGCTGGAGTACAAGGTCCAAGGCTTCAGGAGTCAGAACACAGGTTCACTGCAGGCTAGATTCTGAAGCACTGATTGCTCAGCTGTGGCTGTTTAAGAAGCAAACGGAGAGAATCAGGCGGGAACATGCAAGCTGGAAAACTCCATTTTGACTGAGGGCAAGATAGCTGCAGCAAAACAGAAAGCAAAATGGCTGACGAACAAACTGAGTTTCAGGAATATATACATAGAACCTTACATTACTCCCCCCTTAGGGACAACCTCCGGATGACCTCAGACCAGGCTTGTGTGGGTACCTCTGATGAAACTGACGGAGCAGGCGAGGAGCATTTACATTATTGACCGGTTCCCATGAGTTGTCCTCCACTGAGTAGCCCTGCCATTTAATCAGATATTGTAACTGATTTCTATACAACCTGGAATCTAAAATCCTTTCCACCACAAATTCTTCCTGACCATCGACCAGCACTGGGTCAGGGCAAGGAGAAGAACGTCCAGGAAACGTATTGGGTGTCGCAGCCTTTAATAGGGATACATGAAAGACAGGGTGGATTCTCATAGTTCTGGGCAATTGAAGACGACAAGCAACGGCACTTATAATTTTACTGATTTTATAGGGTCCAATGTACTTATGTCCCAACTTAGACGATGGAATCCTTAACTTAAGATTTCTGGTTGACAGCCAGACCAGGTCTCCTACCTTAAAAGCTGGTGCAGGTTTACGAAATTTATCTGCTGCCTTCTTGTACCTTTCTTGAGCCGATTCCAGATTCTCCTTTAGAAGATCCATATTCTTCTGTAAAGTCGTGACTCTTTCAGCCACTGCTGGCAAAGGCGTCTCTATGGGAAATCGTGGTAGAATGTTAGGATGATAACCTAGATTAGAGTAAAAAGGAGACTGCTTAGTGGAGGCACTCTGAGAGTTGTTGTAAGAGAACTCAGCTAATGGAAGTAGATCCACCCAATCATCCTGTAGGTGGCAGATAAAGCAGCGGAGATACTGCTCCAGGGTTTGATTGGTTCGTTCGGTTTGTCCATTAGTCTGGGATGAAAAGCAGAAGAAAGGTTTACTTTAATGTCCAATGCTGCACAGAAATTTTGCCAAAACCTAGAAGTGAATTGCACCCCTCGATCCGAAATAACCTCATCCGGTACTCCATGTAAGCGAAACACATCTTTAATCATCAAATCTGATGTCTGTTTTGCAGTGGGTAAGCCGACACAAGGATAAAATGAGCTGCCTTTGTTAGACGGTCAACCACCACTAGAATAGTGTTCTTCCCTTGAGAGGTTGGTAATTCCACAATGAAGTCCATAGAAATGGATCCCCACGGGCGGGACGGGGTGGGAAGAGGCTGTAACAGACCAGTTGGTGAAGAGCGAGGTGTTTTGCATCTTGCACAAACCTCACACGAAGTGACATAGTCCAAAACATCCTTCCTACAAGTGGGCCACCAAAAGAAACGAGAAAGAAATTCCTGTGTCTTTAGAATTCCTCTATGCCCGGCTATTTTGGAATCGTGAATGAGTTGCAATACTCTCAATCTGACTGTTTCAGGTATATACAGACGTTGTCCCAGAATCCACACACCATTCTTAAAGACAAGACTTACGTCCCTTGGGGGTTGAGCCAAAAAAAAATCCGCATGGTATGCTTCCTTGATGTCTTTAATTAGGTCTTGATGATGAATCACTTCTAGGAATCTAGAGTCAGGAAGAATAGTCTTAGGAGGAGTAAGTGGACGGGTCTCTGCTGAGTAAATCCTAGAGAGTGCATCAGCCTTTCCATTGCGCGATCCTGGTCTATAAGAAATAATAAAATTAAATTGGTTTAAGAAAAGATTCCAGCGAGCCTGGCGAGGAGTCAGGCACTTAGCCGACCTGATAAACTCAAGGTTACGATGGTCTGTCAGAACAACTATTTGCTGTGCAGCTCCTTGAAGAAGGTGTCTCCATTCTTTGAAGGCGGCAATAATGGCCAACAACTCTCTATTGCCCACATCGTAGTTCTTCTCAGCCGAAGACAACTGCTGGGAAAAGAAGGCACAGGGATGCAAGACATTCTTCTCACCTGTTCTCTGAGAGAGTATAGCTCCCACGGCACAGTCTGAAGCATCCACCTCTATTATGAAGGCAAGCTCTGGGTTGGGATGTACTAGGATAGGTGCAGTGGTAAATTTATCTTTTAGACGGGAAAATGCTTCCTGGGCTTGGGAGTCCAGGAGAACTTAGACTCTTTCCGGGTAAGTTGGGTGATAGGTGACACTACCTCAGAGAAATTTCTAATGAAACGTCTATAGAAGTTTGCAAACCCGATGAAGCGCTGTACCTCCTTCACATTTCTAGGACTTGGCCAATCATTGATGGCTTGGGTTTTACTTCCATCCATACTAATTCCTTGTGAAGACAGTACATACCCCAGAAATTTAATTTCGGTCTTATGGAATTCACACTTTTCAAGTTTGATGTAAAGATGATTTTGTCTTAGACGTTCCAAGACCATTCTCACATGCATGATTTCCTCTGTGGAGTTAGAAAAAATTAAAATATCATCCAAATAAATTACCACGAATGTATCCAGGAGATCCCTGAAGATGTCATTCACCAAGTGTTGGAAAGTGGCTGGGGCGGTACTCAGACCAAAAGGCATAACTAGATATTCAAAGTGTCCATAGCGTGACCTGAATGCAGTCTTCCATTCATCCCCAGGTCTAATACGGACTAAGTTATAGGCCCCACGAAGATCTAGTTTAGAAAAAATTTTGGCATGTCGCACTCTCTCCAATAACTCAGGGATTAAAGGCAATGGATAACGGTTTCTAATAGTAACCTTATTGAGTTCCCTATAGTCTACGCATGGTCTCAGAGATCCATCTTTCTTCTTTACAAAGAAGATGGGTGCACCTACAGGAGATGAAGAGGGGCGTATGAAGCCCTTGGCTAGATTTTCATCTATGTAATCCTTTAAAGCCTTTAGCTCGGGCCCCGCCAGGGGGTAGATCTTACCAAAAGGTATCTCTGCTCCAGGCAATAATTCAATTGGACAATCATATGGACGGTGAGGAGGAAGCTGGTCAGCGTTCTTCTTGTCACATAAATCCACATAGTCCTGGTATACAGCTGGTAGTTCAGGGACTGACATGATTCCTTTAGGAACAGAGCAAGCTGAAATTTTGGACTCATCTGTTTCTCTGGAAAGTGTAATTCCTTGGTCTCCCAGTTAATGGTAGGATTCTGAGCCTGCAGCCATGGTAGCCCTAGAATAATGGGAAAGTGGGAGAAGAGATAAGCATAAAGGACAGTTTCTCTTGATGATCTTTACCCATAAGAACCCTCAAAGGCTCTGTTTCCTGATCCACGGTCCAGAAGTCAGTAGAGAGCCATCCACAGTTTCCATCTGTACTGGAGTAGCCTTCTTCACTGAACGTATTCCCTGTTTCAGAGCAAAGGAGACATCCATAAAATTTCCACTTGCACCTGAGTCGATCATAGCAGAGCTAGACACCCAGGCTGAGTCAACCCAGAGTTTGATGGAAAGAAAACAGTGAGAATTGTTTTTTTTACAACTCAGCTGGGACACCGCTGAGGAAACTTGAAAGATGGCAGCGTTTACACAGTCATCGTCCTCAGAAGTGACGGAGTTTAAGTCCGAGAAATCAAGATCTGTTGCTGCAGATCTCTCTGGAGCCTGAGGCTCGGACCTGACAGATCCCCTCTCGCAACACTCACAATGAATGAGTGCTGCAGTAGTCTTGCGAGAACGGCTGGGGCAGTTAATAATAAAGTGCCCTGACTTACCACAATAAAAACATAGATTCTCCTTAAAACGATGTTCCTTGCGTGCATCACTAACCCGTCGTAGTAAAGAGTCTACCTGCATGGGTTCAGGTTCAGGTTCCCGTGTAATCCTATTCAAAGGTTCCTTAGCTGGAGAGGAAGGTAGGAAAAGGTTAGTACGATTGCTTTCGAACCATCTCTCTTGCCTGCGTTCAGTTAAACGAGTATCA
This sequence comes from Oophaga sylvatica, assembly GCA_033576555.1. NCBI lineage: Eukaryota > Metazoa > Chordata > Amphibia > Anura > Dendrobatidae > Oophaga > Oophaga sylvatica. The sequence continues at coordinate 11,980 of JARQOD010002195.1, forward strand.
ATACGGATGCAGTAGTTAATAAAGTCACCTAACGCAGTGGGAGGGTCGGCACGAGCAAGTTCATCCTTAATCAGTGGGGATAACCCCTTTCGAAAAATAGATTTTTTGGCGGAATTGTCCCAGGTGGTATCAAGGGCCCATCTCCTGAAATCCAAGGCATATTCAGCTACCGAGTGCTTACCTTGGCGCAAAGCTAACATGGCTGCTTCAGCTGTTGCACCTCGATTGGGGTCATCAAACACCTGCCCCATGGCTGAAATAAAATCATCAAGGTGATTCAAACAATCATCCTCAGTCTCAATCAGAGGGTTTGCCCACATTAAAGCCTTGTTGGTAAGCAACATAATTATAGTAAGCACCTTAGATCGTTCAGTGGGAAATTGTGAAGCATGTGCAAAAAAAAAAGATTGCATTGATTAATAAATCCCCTGAATTTCTCACGTTCACCGCCAAAACGAAAAGGGGGCAACTTGGGAATCCCAGCACTCGGGGCTACGGCAGGAGCCTGGACTTGCCCCTCCAGAACCTCAATCCTGGCTCGCAAATCCTGGGTAGTCTGTCCAACCACTTGCAAATTGTGATTATTTAGGTCCTGAAGATTTGTAAAACGGGTCTTTATATTCTGCAAATCTGCAAGGATATTATCAGTCACTCCGCAAAGTTCCTTTATGCGGGCCTCCATTTTCCAGATCTTTTAAGACAGGATTACTGGAAGAAGAGGAGAGAAAAAAAAAACAATAGTGTTCACCTGTGGCAACACTGCAGAGAGAAAAAAAAAATTAAGGGAACTGCTCACCTGGAATGGTTGTGAGAAGTCACAACCACTATCATCACAGAAAGCTTTCAACCAGACATCTGATATCCAGAGTTTCAGCAGACAAAAAGAGAAGAGAAGAAAAAAAAAAAAAAACAATAGTGTTTACCTGTGATAACACTGCAGAAAAAAAAAACTTAAGGGAATTGCTCACCTGGAATGGTTGTGAGAAGTCACAACCACTGTCATCACAGAAAGTACAACCGGACATCCGATATCCACAGTACAGCAGACAAGCCTTTCCAGACCCAGCAGACACTAACGTTTGGCTTCAGAATCTTGTAATGTATGTGGTACAGTTCATATAGCGTCTTGTGCTTGGGTGCGATGAAAATACTTGAGACACAGGTTGATAAAGAAAGTCTTGTATTGCTTCATACAAATTGGCAAAAATAAACACACAGGTTGCAAACACAGAAGCAGGAGACACAGCAGGCCAGAGTAATCCAAGCTCAGCAATCACTCTCCAATACAGATTCAGATCTTCTTCTCTGTTACCGCAAGTCCATGCAAACGTGAGGCTCTCAAGAGCAGAGTTCAGAGTCCACAAGTGCTTCAGAGTTCCTCAGTAGGAATGGCTGGAGTACAAGGTCCAAGGCTTCAGGAGTCAGAACACAGGTTCACTGCAGGCTAGATTCTGAAGCACTGATTGCTCAGCTGTGGCTGTTTAAGAAGCAAACGGAGAGAATCAGGGCGGGAACATGCAAGCTGGAAAACTCCATTTTGACTGAGGGCAAGATAGCTGCAGCAAAACAGAAAGCAAAATGGCCGACGAACAAACTGAGTTTCAGAAACAGATACACAGAACCTTACAGCCATATTGCTATTCTAAATTTCATGTATTCCATATTGTCATGCTTTAGTATACTTGAGTGCAGCCTTTTTTTGTATGCATGTGAGGAGTGACAGCCTTAGCTCTGCTACATGTGAGGAGTGACAGTCTCAGCTTTGCTACTTGTGAGGAGTGACAGCCTCAGCTCTGCTACATGTGAGGAGTGACAGCCTCAGCTCTGCTACATGTGAGGAGTGACAGCCTCAGCTCTACTACATGTGAGGAGGGACAGCCTCAGCTCTGCTACATGTGAGTACGGACAGCCTCAGCTCTGCTACATGCGAGGAGTGACAGCCTCAGCTCTGCTACATGTAAGGAGTGACAGCCTCATCTCTGCAACATGTGAGGAGTGACAGCCTCAGCTCTGCTACTTGTATAGCAAAGCTGAGGCTGTCACTCCGCGAATGTAGCAGAGATGAGGCTGTCACTCACATGTAGCAGAGCTGAGGTTGCTACTTGTCACAAGTAGCAGAGCTGAGGTTGTTACTTGTCACATGTAGCAGAGCTGAGGTTGCTACTTGTCACATGTAGCAGAGCTGAGGTTGCTACTTGTCACATGGAGCAGAGCTGAGGTTGCTACTTGTCACATGTAGCAGAGCTGAGGTTGCTACTTGTCACATGTAGCAGAGCTGAGGTTGTTACTTGTCACATGTAGCAGAGCTGAGGTTGTTACTTGTCACATGAGCAGAGCTGAGGTTGTTACTTGTCACATGTAGCAGAGCTGAGGTTGTTACTTGTCACATGTAGCAGAGCTGAGGTTGCTACTTGTCACATGTAGCAGAGCTGAGGTTGCTACTTGTCACATGGAGCAGAGCTGAGGTTGCTACTTGTCACATGTAGCAGAGCTGAGGTTGTTACTTGTCACATGTAGCAGAGCTGAGGTTGCTACTTGTCACAAGTAGCAGAGCTGAGGTTGCTACTTGTCACAAGCAGCAGAGCTGAGGTTGTTACTTGTCACATGTAGCAGAGCTGAGGTTGCTACTTGTCACAAGTAGCAGAGCTGAGGTTGCTACTTGTCACATGTAGCAGAGCTGAGGTTGCTACTTGTCACATGTAGCAGAGCTGAGGTTACTTGTCACATGTAGCAGAGCTGAGGTTGCTACTTGTCACATGTAGCAGAGCTGAGGTTGTTACTTGTCACATGTAGCAGAGCTGAGGTTACTTGTCACATGTAGCAGAGCTGAGGTTGCTACTTGTCACATGTAGCAGAGCTGAGGTTGTTACTTGTCACATGTAGCAGAGCTGAGGTTGTTACTTGTCACATGTAGCAGAGCTGAGGTTGTTACTTGTCACATGTAGCAGAGCTGAGGTTGCTACTTGTCACATGTAGCAGAGCTGAGGTTGCTACTTGTCACAAGTAGCAGAGCTGAGGTTGTACTTGTCACATGTAGCAGAGCTGAGGTTGCTACTTGTCACATGTAGCAGAGCTGAGGTTGCTACTTGTCACAAGTAGCAGAGCTGAGGTTGCATACTGGTTCACGTCATAGCAGAGCTGAGGTTGTACTTGTCACAGTAGCAGAGCTGAGGTTGCTACTTGTCACAAGTAGCAGAGCTGAGGTTGTACTTGTCACATGTAGCAGAGCTGAGGTTGCTACTTGTCACATGTAGCAGAGCTGAGTTGTACTTGTCACATGTAGCAGAGCTGAGGTTACTTGTCACATGTAGCAGAGCTGAGGTTGTACTTGTCACATGTAGCAGAGCTGAGGTTTTACTTGTCACATGTAGCAGAGCTGAGGTTCATTGTCACATGTAGCAGAGCTGAGGTTGTTACTTGTCACATGTAGCAGAGCTGAGGTTGTTACTTGTCACATGTAGCAGAGCTGAGGTTGTTACTTGTCACATGTAGCAGAGCTGAGGTTGTTACTTGTCACATGTAGCAGAGCTGAGGTTGCTACTTGTCACAAGTAGCAGAGCTGAGGTTGTACTTGTCACAAGTAGCAGAGCTGAGGTTGTTACTTGTCACATGTAGCAAGGCTGAGTGTTGCTTCACTTGTCACATGTAGCAGAGCTGAGGTTACTTGTCACATGTAGAGAGCTGAGGTTGTACTTGTCACATGTAGCAGAGCTGAGGTTGTTACTTGTCACATGTAGCAGAGCTGAGGTTCTACTTGTCACATGTAGCAAGCTGAGGTTGTACTTGTCACATGTAGCAGAGCTGAGGTTGTACTTGTCACATGTAGCAGAGCTGAGGTTGTTACTTGTCACATGTAGCAGAGCTGAGGTTGTACTTGTCACATGTAGCAGAGCTGAGGTTTGCTACTTGTCACATGTAGCAGAGCTGAGGTTGCTACTTGTCACATGTAGCAGAGCTGAGGTTGCTACTTGTCACATGTAGCAGAGCTGAGGTTGCTACTTGTCACAAGTAGCAGAGCTGAGGTTGCTACTTGTCACAGTAGCAGAGCTGAGGTTGTTACTTGTCACATGTAGCAGAGCTGAGGTTGCTACTTGTCACAGTAGCAGAGCTGAGGTTGCTACTTGTCACATGTAGCAGAGCTGAGGTTGCTACTTGTCACATGTAGCAGAGCTGAGGTTACTTGTCACATGTAGCAGAGCTGAGGTTGCTACTTGTCACATGTAGCAGAGCTGAGGTTGTACTTGTCACATGTAGCAGAGCTGAGGTTACTTGTCACATGTAGCAGAGCTGAGGTTGCTACTTGTCACATGTAGCAGAGCTGAGGTTGTTACTTGTCACATGTAGCAGAGCTGAGGTTGTTACTTGTCACATGTAGCAGAGCTGAGGTTGTACTTGTCACATGTAGCAGAGCTGAGGTTGCTACTTGTCACATGTAGCAGAGCTGAGGTTGTACTTGTCACAAGTAGCAGAGCTGAGGTTGCTACTTGTCACAAGTAGCAGAGCTGAGGTTGTACTTGTCACATGTAGCAGAGCTGAGGTTGCTACTTGTCACATGTAGCAACTGAGTGTACTTGTATGTAGCGAGCTGAGGTTACATGTCAATGAGAAGCTGAGGTTGCTACTTGTCACATGTAGCAGAGCTGAGGTGTACTTGTCACATGTAGCAGAGCTGAGGTGTACTTGTCACATGTAGCAGAGCTGAGGTTGTTACTTGTCACATGTAGCAGAGCTGAGGTTTTACTTGTCACATGTAGCAGAGCTGAGGTTGCTACTTGTCACATGTAGCAGAGCTGAGGTTGTTACTTGTCACATGTAGCAGAGCTGAGGTTGTTACTTGTCACATGTAGCAGAGCTGAGGTTGTTACTTGTCACATGTAGCAGAGCTGAGGTTGCTACTTGTACATGTAGCAGAGCTGAGGTTGCTACTTGTCACAAGAGCAGAGCTGAGGTTGCTACTTGTCACATTAGCAGAGCTGAGGTTGCTACTTGTCACATGTAGCAGAGCTGAGGTTGCTACTTGTCACAAGTAGCAGAGCTGAGGTTGCTACTTGTCACATGTAGCAGAGCTGAGGTTGCTACTTGTCACATGTAGCAGAGCTGAGGTTACTTGTCACATGTAGCAGAGCTGAGGTTGCTACTTGTCACATGTAGCAGAGCTGAGGTTGTTACTTGTCACATGTAGCAGAGCTGAGGTTGCTACTTGTCACATGTAGCAGAGCTGAGGTTGCTACTTGTCACATGTAGCAGAGCTGAGGTTGCTACTTGCCACAAGTAGCAGAGCTGAGGTTGCTACTTGTCACATGAAGCAGAGCTGAGGTTACTTGTCACATGTAGCAGAGCTGAGGTTGCTACTTGTCACATGTAGCGGAGCTGAGGTTGTTACTTGTCACATGTAGCAGAGCTGAGGTTGTTACTTGTCACATGTAGCAGAGCTGAGGTTGTTACTTGTCACATGTAGCAGAGCTGAGGTTGCTACTTGTCACATGTAGCAGAGCTGAGGTTGTTACTTGTCACATGTAGCAGAGCTGAGGTGGTTACTTGTCACATGTAGCAGAGATCAGGGTGTCACTCGTCACTTGTAGCAACCATGAGGCTGTTACTGGGCCAGGGGGAGGCTACTGGTGACTGAGGTCCCGTGCCCAACAGGGCCCAGGGGAAGTTAGTGGTGACTTGAGGCTTGCGTCAAACAGGGCCCAGGAGCCCGAGGCCCTGTTGGAATGCGGGCCCCTTGCTGCCTGAGCCCTGTTGGAATGCGGGCCCCTTGCTGCCTGGGCCCTGTGTTGAATGCGGGCCCCCTGCTGCCTGGGCCCTGTTGAATGTGGGCCCCCTGCACTGCAGCCTGGGCCCTGTTGAATGTGGGCCCCCTGCACTGCAGCCTGGGCCCTGTTGAATGTGGGCCCTGTTAGATGCTGCCTGCACCTGCCCTCCCAGTCACCATTGCAGCCAAGCCTCTTCTCACTGTTGAGAGACTCACCCTGCTTGCCCGGGCTTGCACCTGCTTGTCCAGTCAGCCTGCTGCCTCATGTGGTCTGCCTGGCCGTCTGCTGTCCGCCCCCACATGCACACACACATACACGCTGTGACAGACGGACCATAATGCACTGGGCCGCAGCTTAAAGCTACAGTGCTCATTTCTGTTCGCTGTCTGCATTTACAACACTGTAGTGTCTCTTTAAAACAACACAGTGTTGTTATGCATCAGCGTTCAGAGTCAGAAGCCTGAACAAAATGTCGGGAGGGGGCCCGAGCGCGGATCGGGTTGCCAGCGTGCTCGGGCCCCCCTTTTTGCTCCTAATCACTGGGCCCCATACAGTAAGGGCTAGGGCTGTAATGCCCTGATGGCAGATGAAGCAGCTGCAGCAGCGACGGGCCCCCTTCTAGCCCGGGCCCTGTGGCAGCTGCTTCCCCTGCTTCCATGATAGTTCCGCCCCTGCCTTGCTCCAAGAGTCTCCGCCTCACAGTGCGTGCAGATGCACTCACACCTGCCTGCTGCCATTCCTGAGCAAGCTCTGCACTGCTTGTAGCCCGATCCCGCAGCTGAAACACTTTTAAGAGACGGTCCTGGCGCTTGCTGGTCTTTCTTGGCGCCCTGGAGCCTTTTTGGCAACAATGGAACCTCTCTCCTTGAAGTTCTTGATGATGCGATAGATTGTTGACTGAGGTGCAATCTTTCTAGCTGCGATACTCTTCCCTGTTAGGCCATTTTTGTGCATTGCAATGATGACTGCACGTGTTTCTTTAGAGATAACCATGGTTAACAGAAGAGAAACAATTGATGCCAAGCACCAGCCTCCTTTTAAAGTGTCCAGTGGTGTCATTCTTACTTAATCATGACAGATTGATCTCCAGCCATGTCCTCATCAACACCCACACCTGTGTTAATGGAGCAATCACTGAAAAGAGGTTAGCTGGTCCTTTTAAGGCAGGACTGCAATGATGTTGAAATGTGTTTTGGGGGATAAAGTTCATTTTCTAGCCAAATATTGACTTTACAAGTAATTGCTGTTAAGCTGATCACTCTTTATAACATTCTGGAGTATATGCAAATTGCCATTAGAAAAAGTGAAGCAGTAGACTTTGTAAAAATTAATATTTGTGTCATTCTCAAAACTTTTGGCCATGACTGTACTACTGCTTACATCATGTGAGTTATAGCTTATGCACTTGCACCTTAACTCCTTGCTGCTCAATTGCACATTATGCACTACTGCTGCATTTATAGGTTCCATCTCACTTGAGCAGGATTTCTTTATGGGACAATTTGGTCTAAGGGGTCAGGTTTCTCCTTGTGGAGAGTGACATACCAGCTCTGGCGTGTCAAGGTAAGGAGTCTTATCCGCCGTGCAGTGCTCCTCTGGAGATTTAATATGGGACAATTTGGAACGTTTATGCAAATAATGTTTTTTTCCTATGGAATATCCATGGTGCTATAAATATAACCCTTACTGAAGTTCTATGTGCAAATCCATTTGGGTATGTGATTTATAGCTGTACTCCAGCTTATCATTCCCCAATCCTCCTGCTTTTTTAGTGTTTTTTCTGATTGACACAATTTTATATGTAATTGAATTAATAAAAACTGGATCATTTCGTGAGAAATACTGTGATGAACACGGCACAACAGCTTATGATCCCACCGCTGCCACCAATGTGACGATAAAACACACACACACGACGGCTGCTGCCGTCCAACCCAATGTGTCAGGAATAATCTGCAGGGATTTATAATTATCCCACTTCCACTTAGGAACTTGCAGCTCTCTGGCGCCCCCTTACCCTCAGGTCAGTCAGTGTACTGCACCTAGGATAATTAGTCGTCAGACAGGTCACTTGGATGTGTGCTGGCTATTGGGCACGCTGCAGTGAGGGAATTATAATTACTCCGGGCTGCAGCCAGGCAATACACTTATAAAACCCGCTCCGTCACTGCCAACGCCACCCCACAGGTCAACACTTTACACCCCTTCTTTTTAGCTGCCACCAGCTACGATTTACTTAATGAACAATTTATCAAGAGGGTCCGTAGCAACCCCAAAACAGTAGCGTAGTACTTCAGGCACGTGCAAATTCGTTTATAGAGCAGGAGAAACAAACTAATAATTTTATAGGTTTATTCCTAAAGATGCAGGCAGTGCTTATATAATATAAAAAGATGTAACAAGCTGAGACAATACAGTTATGTACAATACAGTTAAAACAAAACAGGATTAAAGGTGAAAAACTTACATGGTACTTAGGCAGTTACAGACAAGCCAGGCTGGGGGAGGAGCCACACGTCATAGTTCATTTAGAGATCTTTCAGTCAGGTCATCTCAGGCTGGGAATGACCAGAGGGGATCTAGTTGCAGACTTATACCCCTGGCTTGTGACCTCAAAAGAGGAGGGTTTTCTGGCCACCTCCCATAGCTCAAAGTTACAGTTTTAAGCTCTGGAAACTTATAAAGACCATAGCTCGCGGGGGACCCTAGCAGAATAATGGCAGACCTATCAGTGATCTTATTCTGAAATTACTGTTCTAACGAGTCCAAACTCAGATGAGATATTACCCTCTGCACCAGAGAATTCCATTTCTCCGGTTCTGTTGACGCTACGCTTTTGCCAGAACGACTGACGCGACGCCTGAGGGAAGCACGTTTCAGAACAGCAGCTCCCATGTCTCAATCATAAGCTCACATCGTGTTATGAACAGATGATTAGATTCCTCCTTTATAGGATAGGAAAGGAGAAAGCCGGCTTGGAGACAAAGAACATTCCAGAGGTGGGGGCGAAAGGAAGGAGCGAGTAAGAGGGAGAGAGAAGGAGGGGAGTTTGCAGGCTGTGGGCTGTCAGCAGCAAGGATAAGGACTGATTTTCCAGTCCAGCTCTGTACTGGCAAAACACGCTGGGGGGTTGTAAGGCAGGAAAGATCTAGAACAGCACAAGAAATGGAGCTCCCATTCCAGGGTATCATCACAAATACTTTGACCTTTTTCTGTGTTTTTTACACTTAGACGGGTTTCATGTGTGATTTGTGCACAGGGAGATGAGAGAAGAGACATTCTGCAGGATGGGGCTCTGAGTACAGGGAGATGAAAGGAGAGACATTCTGCAGGATGGGTCTCTGTGTACAGGGAGATGAGAGGAAAGACATTCTGCAGGATGGGGCTCTGTGTACAGGGAGATGAGAGGAGAGACATTCTGCAGGATGGGGCTCTGAGTACAGGGAGATGAGAGGAGAGACATTCTGCAGGATGGGTCTCTGTGTACAGGGAGATGAGAGGAAAGACATTCTGCAGGATGGGGCTCTGTACAGGGAGATGAGAAGAGAGACATTCTGCAGGATGGGGCTCTGAGTACAGGGAGATGAGAGGAGAGACATTCTGCAGGATGGGGCTCTGAGTACAGGGAGATGAGAGGAGAGACATTCTGCAGGATGGGGCTCTGTGTACGGGAGATGAGAGAAGACATTCTGCAGGATGAGCTCTGAGTACAGGGAGATGAGAGGGGAGACATTCTGCAGGATGGGGCTCTGTGCACAGGGTTATGAGAGGAGACATTCTGCAGGATGGCGCTTTGTGTACAGGGAGATGAGAGGAGAGACATACTGCAAATGGGGCTCTGGTACAGGGATATGAGAGATATACTGCAGGATGGGGCTCTGGTACAGGGATAGGGAGACATACTGCAGGATGGGCTCTGTGTACAGGAGATGAGAGGAGAGACATTCTGCGATGGGCTTGGTACGGGAGATGGGGCTTCTCAGCGTATACGGGAAGATGAGGGAAGAGACATTCTGCAGGATGGGGCTCTGTGTACAGGGAGATGAGAGGAGAGACATACTGCAGGATGAGGCTTTGTGTACAGGGAGATGAGAGGAGAGATTCTGTAGGATGAGTGTTGTGAATGTGTTGGAGATGAGTTCTGAGCAGAAGCTCCCTCTGGTGGTTGCTGACAGTGCTGAACCATTTAGTGAAGATTGGCAATCAGGAGTTACAGACTGGTCCTATATAAGGGAGGTTCCCTCCCATCAGGGTTGCCGGTGATCAATTGTTATTGTCTAACTGCTGTTGTTCCTGGTTCATTTGGAAGCCTGCTGAATCTTGCCTCTTCTCCTGCTCTCAGATAAGACATTTTCTGTTTTTATTTCTGTGCTTGCTTTTTGCATTGTTTCCTGCACTCTTGTGGAGGTCAGCCAGGTCCCCTCCGGGGGCTTGTGCTCCTCTCAGTTTATCTGAGCCTCTGTTATTTGTTCATTTGCCTTTTCCAGTTTTTTCTGTGGCTGCGGCTTAGTTTTGTTACACCAGAGAACTAATTTAGGTGGTAGAGGTCGTGTGATCTCAGGTGTTTTTGTAATTAGTAGAGTTGGTACTTTTTAGGGTTTTTTTGGGATTGCAGTAAGTGTCCTTGTGTGGCCCAGCTGCGCTTGGTGACACATGTTCCCTGGAGGATGCACAGAAAGGTAATGCACAAACACCTGATATTCATTCACACTCCACACTTCCCTATAGTGCCACTAGAGGGAGCCTTAGAATATATAAGGGTGTGGGAGACGTAGCAGTGGGGCCCATTCCAGACTGGAGTCTTGGAGAGTGCTAGTCAGAGCTTTGTCTGAGCCAGTGCGTGTTCAGATGGTTGGTGATTCCTGTCAGATGAGACAGAGGAAGAAAGACAAGCTGTTACCTCATAACAGGCTGACTGTTGGTTCCCTATGAACGTGGAAAGTGACTCTCAGAGTGTGCACGAAATCAGTCTGACGGAAGGTCCTGATAGCTACTCTGGACAGAGCCTATGAAGGAAAAGAAGGAAGGGAGCTACAGTTATTATAACAACGAGTCGACTGAGGAACGGTCAGTGAGCGGAGATAGAAGGAAGCTGACGACTACACCTACTGTTGCCTGTGCTTATGTTAAGGGTGTGAGTAGGTCGACAGGTGAGTGGTAAAAGGAAGAAAGAGTGACTGAGGGGAAATAGCAACGATAGCTGACCTCCACTCTGCCCAACCGGACACCGGGTCCGAGCTTGCTAGTTCCTTCACGGCTAGTGGGAGAAACCGGACACCCTGCTGGACTTCAGGTCGCAGAGGGGCCCTTCAGTGCTGATACGTAACCGGGGTCAGGAAGAACAGGAGTCTAGCAGGACGCTGCAGATATAGACTTAGTTCTTGCCAAAAGAAGGCTCCACCACAATGTCGGCCGGGCGTAGCTGTTCTATACAGAGTTGAACTTCGCTTCATGCAAGTTGGAAACTCACACACATTAAGAAGTAAGGAGGCCTCAAACCTACTCAGTGATTACTGGATGTGAATCCTCCACCCTGAGCAGCTTCCCGGGACATACCTGCAAATACCACCAGTAAAGGTACGGAAAGAGACTGACTTGTGTGTGTCTGCCTTATTGCCTGCACCCTGCACCGCCATATACCTAGAGGGATCAGTCTTACCTGTGGAAGACTTAACACCTTGCTGCCCAGTAACAACCCCTCTGAGGATTCACCCTGCAGCGCTGGTCATCCTGATCAGAAACCACAGGTGGCGTCACGAACAATTACTAAATCCCCTGTAAATATCCCCCTTTGAATGAGTGCCCAGGGCAACGGACCGAGCTGCGCTACCCGTGACCTCACCCCCATTGAAGTGAACGGGCTCGGTGCCGAGTACCCCATAAGCCCTGGTACGTGTGCGACTCATCTTAACTTGGCGTCACGATCAGGATACGAAGCTTACTAAATGTGAGTCCTGTGTGCCTAGAATTGGACTTTTCTGAGCAAAAAGACTGTGTTGCTGTTGTTTGATTTTTGCCGCCATTTTCCGCCATTTTGCCGCCATATTCGCGCCCTGAGGCGCTGGTGAAGAAGGTGGGCGGACCTTCGTGGGCGTACCCCCCCCTGTGGCGCGAAATTTATGGCCGCCTTATCCAAATGCTACTATAATGTCCGAGCCTGCCCTACAGCAAGGGAGATCCGCCTCCTCTTCATCCTCTATGCCAAGAAGAGGAAGCGCAAGTCCCGCCTCCACGGAAGAGACCAGATTGTTCCAGATGGGAAACACAGTCTGGCCTGGAGTGAGATAGCGGAAGGACAGGAGACGCTGTGTGGAGGAACGGCGGTGCGCAGACCCCGTTCCCCTGAAGAGCTGCTGCCTGTGCCTGAACCGTCCCCAGGTCGGGCGGATGACCGAAGAATGCAGAAAGTGGAGGAGGTGGATGCGGTGCTGAGGGACATGGCCCGACACCGCGCCGAGATGGAGGCGATGGAGCAAAGCTGGCGTGCCCTGAAACAGCGGCTGCTGTGGGACGCGATGCTCTCCCCCCTGGATGCACCACCGTTACCTGTGCCACCACTGGACCCAGCGGCTGATGAACCACCGGAGGCCGGCCCCAAAAGTGCTGATCCTGACTCCGCCGAGGACGCGGCGGGAGGGAAGGAGGCTGAGGAGGCCCTGCCCGGACCAGAACGCCAGCCAGGCCTGGAACCAGAGGCCGCAGCGGAATGCAGTCCCCCGGTAGGGACGACGGAAGGAATCCTGCCTGATTCAACGGAGATTGACTGGGAGGAAATGGAGTACCTGGACGACGAGGAATACGCCGCCCAGAAGGAGAATGAGTGGCGACGCCAGGAGCATGAGCAGAGAGAGGTGCAGCAGCTTTCCTGGAGGGACCGGGAGCAGAATCTTGCGGACAAGAAGATCGTCCGGCGAGATAAAGGTACGCTCCAGGAACCGTGGCGCCAGGGGACGGTGTGTGCCTCTAAGGCCCGAGGAGTTTGGGGTTACATATGCGAGCCCGGGTTCTCTCAGAAGATCTTTGTTCACTGCCGCGACGCGGGGTTCAACCTGTTAAAAGGGGATGTTGTCACCTACACGCGACACTGGGGTCTTAAGGGGTGGTATGCCCTGAATGTCTCCCGAGTCAGCGACCCCGTCCCTGAAGCTGGAAACATACCCCGTGTCTCAGCGTCCCAAGCCACAGCCCCATCAGCGCCCGGCCGCGCACCTGCATCCTATGCTGCAACGCAACAGGCTAGTGCGTCTCCAACTGAGCCACTGCGCGCACCTGCATCCTATCCTGAATCTTACCCTGCATCCTACTCTGCAACGCAACGGGCTAGTGCGTTCTCAACTGAGCCAAATCTGTATTCAGAAGAGGCACCTGTAAGGCCTCCAGCAAGTCGCAAAATTGTAAAGAGGACTGTGGCTACCCAGACACAGGTAGCAGGACATGATCTTCTGGTGATGCGTTCCAGAGCGCACCGCATACTTCCAGCCCCAGGTATGGAAGGTGTAACCACCATATTCAAAGAAGAACAGTAGGACCCAGACAGGGTTTACTGCAACTGTAAAAAAGTTAAGAAGAATTGCACTTTATTGTGAATGTGATAAATGTCTGAAGTAGTATACCCCAGTTGGGTAATGTGACATGTTAATGTGATATGATAGAAATGTGATTTTTCTAGGAATGTCTATGAAGGACTGCGTGCTGAGGACTCTTGCAGCACAGAACTTTAGTTGTAAATAGTTAGCACTTCGGTGCCCCATCTTGTTTTTACGTAAAGCCATTCTACCTCTGAAGAAAAACCCGTAAGGTGTGGCCTTGAGTGAGGTTTGCAGTAAAGAAGTCCTGCAGCCCACCCAGGACCACCGTGGGAGGTTTGGTACGGGTCCTCCACAAGAATCTTGTATTTATTGAGAGAAAGTATTTTGATATTTTTCTATTTGCAATTTGTACACATTGTAACGTTAAAGTGTCCTTACCTCCCGCAAGGGATGAGTTATGTTGTTGATGTTATTATAAAAATTGTTTTTCTTTTTCAGCCCGGGAGTGCTGAATATAACTAGGGGGGGATGTGTGGCCCAGCTGCGCTTGGTGACACATGTTCCCTGGAGGATGCACAGAAAGGTAATGCACAAACACCTGATATTCATTCACACTCCACACTTCCCTATAGTGCCACTAGAAGGAGCCTTAGAATATATAAGGGTGTGGGAGACGTAGCAGTGGGGCCCATTCCAGACTGGAGTCTTGGAGAGTACTAGTCAGAGCTTTGTCTGAGCCAGTGCATGTTCAGATGGTTGGTGATTCCTGTCAGATGAGACAGAGGAAGAAAGACAAGCTGTTACCTCATAACAGGCTGACTGTTGGTTCCCTATGAACGTGGAAAGTGACTCTCAGAGTGTGCACGAAATCAGTCTGACGGAAGGTCCTGATAGCTACTCTGGACAGAGCCTATGAAGGAGCAGAAGGAAGGGAGCTACAGTTATTATAACAACGAGTCGACTGAGGAACGGTCAGTGAGCGGAGATAGAAGGAAGCTGACGACTACACCTACTGTTGCCTGTGCTTATGTTAAGGGTGTGAGTAGGGCGACAGGCGAGTGGTAAAAGGAAGAAAGAGTGACTGAGGGGAAATAGCAACGATAGCTGACCTCCACTCTGCCCAACCGGACACCGGGTCCGAGCTTGCTAGTTCCTTCACGGCTAGTGGGAGAAACCGGACACCCTGCTGGACTTCAGGTCGCAGAGGGGCCCTTCAGTGCTGATACGTAACCGGGGTCAGGAAGAACAGGAGTCTAGCAGGCCCTGCATATATAGACTTAGTTCTTGCCAAAAGAAGGCTCCACCACAATGTCGGCCGGGCGTAGCTGTTCTATACGGAGTTAAACTTAGCTTCATGCAAGTTGGAAACTCACACACATTAAGAAGTAAGGAGGCCTTAAACCTACTCAGTGATTACTGGATGTGCATCCTCCACCCTGAGCAGCTTCCCGGGACATACCTGCAAATACACCAGTAAAGGTAGGGAAAGAGACTGACTTGTGTGTGTCTGCCTTATTGCCTGCACCGCCATATACCTAGAGGGACCAGTCTTACCTGTGGAAGACTTAACATCTTGCTGCCCAGTAACAACCCCTCTGAGGATTCACCCTGCAGCGCTGGTCACCCTGATCAGAGACCACAGGTGGCGTCACGAACAATTACTAAATCCCCTGTAAATATCCCCCTTTGAATGAGTGCCCAGGGCAACGGACCGAGCTGCGCTACCCGTGACCTCACCCCCATTGAAGTGAACGGGCTCGGTGCCGAGTACCCCATAATCCCTGGTACGTGTGCGACTCATCTTTCCTATCCTTTTCTGTCAAGGAAGATTGGGCCCCAGCGTTTGCTCATACTATTTTCTGTCTGTGTTTGTATTTCCTCTTGTCTAACCGCCATTACATGTTTGGGGGCTTCCTATGTTCTTTGGGGATTTTGCTCCGGGGCAGATAGTTTTCCTCTTTCTGTCTTTAGGTGTAGTTAGCTTCTCAGGCTGTGACGAGGCGTCTAAGACCAACGTAGGTACGCTCCACGGCTGCCTTAGTTGTGGTGGTTAGTCAGGGTACTGCAATCCCATAGATTCCAACCTCTCTGGTGTATTGCCGTTTTTGCCTGCTCTCCTCAGCTACCAAAACATAACAGTATCACCGGCCAAACTGAAAATTATATGGTACTCACAGAAGGGAAAAATAGTGTAAAAAAAAAAAAAAAAGTTGTCAGAGTTGTCAGAGATTTTTTTTTTCTGTTTGTTGCATTTTTTTTTTCCTCTGTTTCTCTGAGTGCTGAGGAGGATTTTTTTTTTTTTTCTTCAATGGAGTTTGCACAGTTGTCTGGCCGTGTGGATCAGCTTGCCACTGAGGTTCAGAGTATTGCTACCTATCTTGCTAGGTTGCCTGTTGTGGAACCTAGGATTCCCATGCCAGATTTATTTTTGGGGGATCGAGCTAAATTTCTGAATTTCAAAAATAACTGTAAGTTGTTTTGCCTTAAAACCTAAGTCCTCAGGGAACGCAGCACAGCAGGTTCAAATTGTCATCTCTCTCCTGCGCGGCGATCCTCAGGATTGGGCTTTTTCCCTGACACCTGGGGACCCTGTTTTGAGTAATGTTGATGCATTTTTTCAGGCTCTGGGGTTATTGTACGATGAACCTAATGTCACTGATCAAGCTGAAAAACCTTGTTGGCATTAAATCAGGGGCTTGAGGACGCTGAGTTATACTGTCAAAATTCCGAAAGTGGGCAGTCCTGACCAAATGGAATGATGATGCTTTGGCAGCCCTTTTTCGGAAGGGTCTGTCAGAGAATGTAAAAGATGTTATGGTGGGTTTCCCTGCTCCCTCTGGTCTCAATAATTCTATGTCATTAGCGATTCAAATTGACAGACGTTTGCGTGAGCGTAGAGGTATGCGTGGAATAGTGTTGCCTTGTGAACCAGCTTCTGAACCCATGCAGTGTGATAGAGTGGATTCTGGGGCACAGCGTCATGAGTTTCGAAAACGCAATGGGTTATGTTTCTACTTGGTGACGCCTCTCATGCTATTTCAGTCTGCCCTAAGCGGGGAAGACGTTTTGCACGCTCAGTTGTCTTGGGTAGTGTTCAGACTAAATTTCTGTTGACTGTTACCCTGATTTGCTCCCTGTCCACATTTTCTGCTCAGGCTTTTGTTGATTCGGGAGCAGCTGTTAACCTGATGGATTTTGATTTTGCTAAACGTTGTGGGTTTCCCTTGATACACCTACGGAAGTCTATTCCCCTACTGGGGATTGATTCTACCCCTTTGGCTGAGAATAAACCCCAGTTCTCTACTCAGGTGATAATGAGGGTTGAACCTGATCATCAGGAGAGTTGCAAATTTTTGGTGCTGTATAATCTGCATGACATTATCGTACTGGGTTTCCCTTGGTTACAGTCTCATAATCCTGTTTTGGATTGGAAATCTGTGTCTGTAACCAGTTGGGGCTGCCAATGTGTTAATGCCAACACTCCTGTTTTTTCTGCCTCTCCCCAGGCTCAGGATGTTCCTGACTTTTTGACTGATTTTTCTGATGTGTTTAGCGAAAGTAAATCTGCATCCTTGCCCCCCCATAGGAGCTATGACTGCGCTATTGAATTAGTGCCTGGTAGTAAATTCCCTAAAGGTCGCCTTTTTAACTTGTCTGTACCTGAACATGATGCTATGCGATCTAATATCAAGGAGTCATTGGAGAAGGGTCATATCAGACCATCCTCTTCACCCTTGGGTGCCGGTTTTTTCTTTGTGGCCAAAAAGGATGGTTCATTAAGGCCGTGTATTGATTATCGTCTCTTGAACAATATCACTGTGAAATATCAATATCCGTTACCCTTGATTTCTGACCTGTTTTCCAGGGTGAAAAGTGCTACTTGGTTTACCAAGCTTGACCTCAGGGGGGCGTATAACCTTATTCGCATTAAGCACGGGGATGAATGGAAGACGGAATTCAATACCCCAGAGGGGCATTTTGAGTACCTAGTGATGCCGTTTGGGCTCACTAATGCTCCTTCCGTCTTCCAGTCCTTCATGAATGACATTTTCAGGGATTTTGTGGATACATTTCTGATTGTTTATTTGGATGATATCTTGATTTTTTCTAATGACTAGGACTCTCATGTGAAACATGTTCGGACTGTTTCCAGATTTTGAGAGAGAATGCTCTGTATGTGAAGGGATCAAAGTGTCTTTTTGGCGTACAGAGGATCTCATTTCTGGGATTCATTTTGTCCCCATCTGTTATTGAAATGGACCCGGTCAAGGTTCAGGCCATCTGTGATTGGGTCCAACTACTTCATTAAAGGCTCTTCAGAGATTCTTGGGTTTTGCCAATTTTTATCATAAATTTATTGGTAATTTCTCTGTTATTGTTAAACCATTGACTGATTTGACCAAAAGGGTTCTGATGTGGTGACTTGGCCTCCTAGGCAGTCTCTGCTTTCAGGAACTTAAGCAGAGATTCACTTCTGCTCCTGTTCTACGCAGCCTGATGTTTCTCTGCCATTTCAGGTGGAGGTTGAGCCTCTGAAATTGGGGCAGGTGCCGTTTTGTCCCAAAGAGATCCAGAGACCTCTAAAAGTAACCCTTGTGCCTTTTTCTCTCGAAAATTTTCTCCAACTGAACGTAATTATGATGTGGGTAATCGGTAGTTATTGGCCATGAAGTGGGCTTTTGAAGAGTGGAGACATTGGCTGGAGGGAGCCAAACATCAGGTGGTGGTCCTCACGGACCATAAGAATCTGGTTTATCTGGAATCAGCCAAGCGACTTAATCCTAGACAGGCCAGGTGGGCCTTGTTTTTCACACGTTTTAATTTTGTGGTTTCCTTTCTTCCTGGCACTAAGAATGTTAAGGCGGATGTCCTTTCGAGGAGTTTCCTTGCGGACTCTACCTGAGTTATCTGATCCTGCTGTTATTTTGAAAGAGGGTGTAGTTCTTTCTGCCATCTCGCCCAATTTGAGACTGGCTCTGGAAGGGTGTCAGGAGGATAAACCCGAGCGCTGCCCTATTGGGAAATTGTTTGTCCCAGACCGGTGAAAAAAGAGTGTGATGTCTGAGATTCATTGTTCCGCATTGGCCGGTCATCCCGGAATTTTTGGTACCAGAGACTTGGTTAGTCGGTCCTTTTGGTGGCCTACTTTGTCTCGTGACGTCAGGGAATTTGTGCAGTCCTGCGGGACTTGCTCTCGCTCCAAGCCTTGCTCTCGCTCTAGTGGTTTGTTGATGCCATTGCCTGTGCCCAAGAGACCATGGACCCATATCTCTATGGATTTAATTTCCGACCTCCCTGTTTCTCAGAGAATGACCGTTATTTGGGTGATTTGTGATAGGTTTTCCAAAATGATACATCTTGTGCCATTACCTAAGTTGCCTTCCTCCTCTGAATTGGTGCCTTTGTTCCTTCAGCACATGGTTCGGTTACACGGCATTCCTGAGAACATTGTGTCTGACAGAGGAGTCCAGTTTGTTTCCAGATTTTGGAGAACTTTTTGTTCTAAACTTGGTGTTCAATTGTCTTTCTCCTCGGCTTTTCATCCTCAGACCAATGGACAAACTGAGAGAACAAACCAGACATTGGAGACCTATCTGAGATGCTTTGTGTCTGCTGATCAGGATGACTGGGTCTCTTTTTTGCCTTTGGCTGAGTTTGCTCTTAATCATAGGGCTAGCTCTGCCACTTTGATGTCTCCATTTTTCTGCAATTTTGGGTTTCACCCTCGATTTTCTTCGGGACAGACGGAGGCTTCTGTAAGGTTCTGTGTACATGTTCCTGAAACTCAGTTTTTTCGTCAGCCATTTTACTTTCTGTCTTGCTGCAGCTATCTTGCCCTCAGTCAATATGGAGTTTCCAGCTTGCATGTTTCCGCCCTGATTCTCTCCTCTTGCTTCTTAAGCAGCCACAGCTGAGCAATCAGTGCTTCAGAATCAAGCCTGCAGTGAACCTGTGACCTGACTCCTGGAAGCCTTGGACTTGTACTCCAGTTATTTCCTATTGTGGAACTTTGGAACACTCGTGGACTTTGGAACCTTGCTATTTGATAAATCCACGTTTGCATGGACTTACGGTAACAGAGAAGAGATCCTGAACCTGTTGTGGAGAGTGATTGCTGAGCTTAGATTACTCTGGCCTGCTCTGTCTCCTGCTTTTGTATCTGCAAACTGTGTGACTATTATTGCCACTTGTATGAAGTAATACAAGACCTTCTATATCAAACCTGTGACTCCTGTGTTTTCATCGCACCCAAGCACAAGACACTATATGAACTGTACTACTTACATTACAAGATTCTGAAGCCAAACGTTAGTGTCTGCTGGGTCTGGAAAGGCTGTGTCTGCTGTAACTGTGGATATCGGATGTCCGGTTGTACTTTCTGTGATGACAGTGGTTGTGACTTCTCACAACCATTCCAGATGTCCGGTTGAAACTTTCTGTGATGATAGTGGTTGTGACTTCTCACAACCATTCCAGGTGAGTAGTTCCCTTAATTTTTTTTTTCTCTCTGCAGTGTTACCACAGGTGAACACTATTGTTTTTTTTTTTTTTCTCCTCTCCTCTCCTTCCAGTACTCCTGTCTTAAAAGATCTGGAAAATGGAGGCCCGCATAAAGGAACTTTGCGGAGCGACTGATAATATCCTTGCAGATTTGCAGAATATAAAGACCCGTTTTACAAACCTACAGGACCTCACTAATCACAATTTGCAAGTGTTTGGACAGACTGCCCAGGATTTGCGAGCCAGGATTGAGGTTCTAGAGGGGCGAGTCCAGGCTCCTGCCGTGGCCCCGAGTTCTGGGATTCCCAAGTTGCCCCCTTTTCGTTTTGGCGGTGAACGTGAGAAATTCAGGGGATTTATTAATCAATGCAATCTTTTTTTTTCTGCACATGCTTCACAATTTCCCACTGAACGATCTAAGGTGCTTACTATAATTATGTTGCTTACCAACAAGGCTTTGATGTGGGCAAACCCTCTGATTGAGACTGAGGATGAATGTTTGGATCATCTTGATGCTTTCATTTCAGCCATGGGGCAGGTGTTTGATGACCCCAATCGAGGTGCAACAGCTGAAGCAGCCATGTTAGCTTTGCGCCAAGGTAAGCACTCGGTAGCTGAATATGCCTTGGATTTCAGGAGATGGGCCCTTGATACCACCTGGGACAGTTCCGCCAAAAAATCTATTTTTCGAAAAGGGTTATCTCCACTGATTAAGGATGAACTTGCTCGTGCCGACCCTCCCACTGCGTTAGGTGACTTTATTAACTACTGCATCCGTATTGATACTCGTCTGACTGAACGCAGGCAAGAGAGATGGTTCGAAAGCAATCGTACTAACCTTTTCCTACCTTCCTCTCCAGCTAAGGAACCTTTGAGTAAGATTACACGGGAACCTGAACCTGAACCCATGCAGGTAGACTCTTTACAACGACGGGTTAGTGATGCACGCAAGGAACATCGTTTTAAGGAGAATCTATGTTTCTATTGTGGTAAGTCAGGGCACTTCATTATAAACTGCCCCAGCCGTTCTCGTAAGACTACTGCAGCACTCATTCACTGTGAGTGTTGCGAGAGGAGATCTGTCAGGTCCGAGCCTCAGGCTCCAGAGAGATCTGCAGCAACAGATCTTGATTTCTCGGACTTAAACTCCGTTACTTCTGAGGACGTTGACTGTGTAAACGCTGCAATTTTTCAAGTTTCCTCAGCGGTGTCCCAGCTGAGTTGTAGGAAAAACAATTCTCATTGCTTCCTTTCCATCAAACTCTGGGTTGACTCAGCTTGGGTGTCTAGCTCTGCTATGATCGATTCAGGGGCAAGTGGAAATTTTATGGATGTCTCCTTTGCTCTGAAACAGGGGATACGTTCAGTGAAGAAGGCTACTCCAGTACAGATGGAAACTGTGGATGGCTCCCTGCTGACCTCTGGACCAGTGGATCAGGAAACAGAGCCTTTGAGGGTTCTTATGGGTAAAGATCATCAAGAGAAACTGTCCTTTATGCTTATCTCTTCTCCCCACTTTCCCATTATTCTAGGGCTACCATGGCTGCAGGCTCAGAATCCTACCATTAACTGGGAGACCAAGGAATTACACTTTCCAGAGAAACAGATGAGTCCAAAAGTTTCAGCTTGCTCTGTTCCTAAAGGAACCATGTCAGTCCCTGAACTACCAGCTGTATACCAGGACTATGTGGATTTATGTGACAAGAAGAATGCTGACCAGCTTCCTCCTCACCGTCCATATGATTGTCCAATTGAATTATTGCCTGGAGCAGAGATACCTTTTGGTAAGATCTACCCCCTGGCGGGGCCCGAGCTAAAGGCTTTAAAGGATTACATAGACGAAAATCTAGCCAAGGGCTTCATACGCCCCTCTTCATCTCCTGCAGGTGCACCCATCTTCTTTGTAAAGAAGAAAGATGGATCTCTGAGACCCTGCGTAGACTATAGGGAACTCAATAAGGTTACTATTAGAAACCGTTATCCATTGCCTTTAATCCCTGAGTTATTGGAGAGAGTGCGACATGCCGAAATTTTCTCTAAACTAGATCTTCGTGGGGCCTATAACTTAGTCCGTATTAGACCTGGGGATGAATGGAAGACTGCATTCAGGTCACGCTATGGACACTTTGAATATCTAGTTATGCCTTTTGGTCTGAGTACCCGCCCCAGCCACTTTTCAACACTTGGTGAATGACATCTTCAGGGATCTCCTAGATACATTTGTGGTGATTTATTTGGATGATATTCTAATTTTTTCTAACTCCACAGAGGAACATCATGGACATGTGAGAATGGTCTTGGAACGTCTAAGACAAAATCATCTTTACATCAAACTTGAAAAGTGTGAATTCCATAGGACCGAAATTCAATTTCTGGGGTATGTACTGTCTATACAAGGAATTAGTATGGATGGAAGCAAAACCCAAGCCATCAAGGATTGGCCAAGTCCTAGAAATGTGAAGGAGGTACAGCGCTTCATCGGGTTTGCCAATTTCTATAGACGTTTCATTAGGAATTTCTCTGAGGTAGTGTCACCTATCACCCAACTTACCCGGAAAGAGTCTAGGTTCTCCTGAACTCCCCAAGCCCAGGAAGCATTTTCCCGTCTAAAAGATAAATTTACCACTGCACCTATCTTAGTACATCCCAACCCCGAGCTTGCCTTCATAATAGAGGTGGATGCTTCAGACTGTGCCGTTGGAGCTATACTCTCTCAGAGAACAGGTGAGAAGAATGTCTTGCATCCCTGTGCCTTCTTTTCCCAGCAGTTGTCTTCGGCTGAGAGGAACTACGATGTGGGCAATAGAGAGTTGTTGGCCATTATTGCCGCCTTCAAAGAATGGAGACACCTTCTTCAGGGAGCTGCACAGCAAATAGTCGTCCTGACAGACCATCGTAACCTTGAATTTATCAGGTCGGCTAAGTGCCTGACTCCTCGCCAGGCTCACTGGAATCTTTTCTTAAACCAATTTAATTTTATCATTTCTTATAGACCAGGATCGCGCAATGGAAAGGCTGATGCACTCTCTAGGATTTACTCAGCAGAGACATGTCCAATTACTCCTCCTAAGACTATTCTTCCTGACTCTAGATTCCTAGGAGTAATTCATAATCAAGACCTACTTAAGGACATCAAGGAAGCATACCATGCGGATTCCTTGTTGGCACAACCCCCAAGGGACGTAAGTCTTGTCTTTAAGAATGGTGTGTGGATTCAGGGACAACGCCTGTATATTCCTGAAACAGTCAGATTGAGAGTATTGCAACTCATTCACGATTCCAAGATAGCTGGGCATAGAGGAATTCTAAAGACACAGGAATTTCTTTCTCGTTTCTTTTGGTGGCCCACTTGCAGGAAGGATGTTTTAAACTATGTCACTTCATGTGAAGTCTGTGCTAGATGCAAAACACCTCGCTCCTCACCAACTGGTCTGTTACAGCCTCTTCCCACCCCGTCCCGCCCGTGGGGATCCATTTCTATGGACTTCATTGTGGAGTTACCAACCTCTCAAGGGAAGAACACCATTCTAGTGGTGGTTGACCGTCTAACAAAGGCAGCTCATTTTATCCCTTGTGTCGGCTTACCCACTGCAAAACAGACATCAGATTTGATGATTAAAGATGTGTTTCGCTTACATGGAGTACCGGATGAGATTATTTCGGATCGAGGGGTGCAATTCACTTCTAGGTTTTGGCAAAATTTCTGTGCAGCATTGGACATTAAAGTAAACCTTTCTTCTGCTTTTCATCCCCAGACTAATGGACAGACCGAACGAACCAATCAAACCCTGGAGCAGTATCTCCGCTGCTTTATCTGCCACCTACAGGATGATTGGGTGGATCTACTTCCATTAGCTGAGTTCTCGTATAACAACTCTCAGAGTGCCTCCACTAAGCAGTCTCCTTTTTACTCTAATCTAGGTTATCATCCTAACATTCTACCACGATTTCCCATAGAAACGCCTTTACCAGCAGTGGCTGAAAGAATCACGTCTTTACAGAAGAATATGGATCTTCTAAAGGAGAATCTGGAATCGGCTCAGGAAAGGTACAAGAAAGCAGCAGATAAATTTTGTAAACCTGCACCAGCTTTCAAGGTAGGAGACTTGGTCTGGCTGTCAACCAGAAATCTTAAGTTAAGGATTCCATCGTCTAAGTTGGGACATAAGTACATTGGACCTTATAAAATCAGTAAAATTATAAGTGCCGTTGCTTGTCGTCTTCAACTGCCCAGAACTATGAGAATCCACCCTGTCTTTCATGTATCCCTACTAAAGGCTGCGACACCCAATACGTTTCCTGGACGTTCTTCTCCTTGCCCTGACCCAGTGCTAGTCGATGGTCAGGAAGAATTTGTGGTGGAAAGGATTTTAGATTCCAGGTTGTATAGAAATCAGTTACAATATCTGATTAAATGGCAGGGCTACCCAGTGGAGGACAACTCATGGGAACCACTCAATAACGTTAATGCTCCTCGCTTGCTCGGTCAGTTTCATCAGAGGTACCCACACAAGCCTGGTCTGAGGTCATCCGGAGGTTGTCCCTAAGGGGGGAGTAATGTAAGGTTCTGTGTACATGTTCCTGAAACTCAGTTTTTTCGTCAGCCATTTTACTTTCTGTCTTGCTGCAGCTATCTTGCCCTCAGTCAATATGGAGTTTCCAGCTTGCATGTTTCCGCCCTGATTCTCTCCTCTTGCTTCTTAAGCAGCCACAGCTGAGCAATCAGTGCTTCAGAATCAAGCCTGCAGTGAACCTGTGACCTGACTCCTGGAAGCCTTGGACTTGTACTCCAGTTATTTCCTATTGTAGAACTTTGGAACACTCGTGGACTTTGGAACCTTGCTATTTGATAAATCCACGTTTGCATGGACTTACGGTAACAGAGAAGAGATCCTGAACCTGTTGTGGAGAGTGATTGCTGAGCTTAAGTTACTCTGGCCTGCTCTGTCTCCTGCTTTTGTATCTGCAAACTGTGTGACTATTATTGCCACTTATATGAAGTAATACAAGACCTTCTATATCAAACCTGTGACTCCTGTGTTTTCATCGCACCCAAGCACAAGACACTATATGAACTGTACTACTTACATTACAGCTTCTGTCTGTCCGGTTGTTTACTCTGTTGTGGAGCGTATGCAGCAGATTTGGGACCAGGTAGTGGAGAGGTTGTCCCTCTCTCAGGAGAGGGCCCAGCGGTTTGCCAACCGGCATAGGACTGATGGTCCTCGGTTTGAAGTGGGGGACTTGGTCTGGTTGTCCTCAAGAAATATCCCTATGAGAGTTGCATCTCCTAAGTTTAAGCCTAGGTTCATTGGACCTTATAAGATCATGGAGATTCTTAATCCTGTTTCCTTTCGTTTACTTCTTCCAGGGACATTTAAGATCCATAACGTGTTCCACAAGTCCTTATTGAAGAGGTTTGTCAAGCCAGTGGTTCCTATGGCTGCGCCTCCTGACCCTGTTTTGGTTGAGGGCAATCTGGAGTATGTGGTTGAGAAAATATTGGATTCTCGTTTTTCTAGACGGAAACTCCAGTATTTGGTTAAGTGGAGAGGTTATGGTCAGGAGGACAATTCTTGGGTGTTTGCTTCGGACATCCATGCTAGGAGACTGATCCGTGCGTATCACAGAGCTCATCCTGACCGACCTGGTTGCCAAAGTGAGGGTTCGGTGACCCCTCCTCAAGGGGGGGGGTACTGTTGTGAATGTGTTGGAGATGAGTTCTGAGCAGAAGCTCCCTCTGGTGGTTGCTGACAGTGCTGAACCATTTAGTGAAGATTGGCAATCAGGAGTTACAGACTGGTCCTATATAAGGGAGGTTCCCTCCCATCAGGGTTGCCGGTGATCAATTGTTCTTGTCTAACTGCTGTTGTTCCTGGTTCATTTGGAAGCCTGCTGAATCTTGCTTCTTCTCCTGCTCTCAGATAAGACATTTTCTGTTTTTATTTCTGTGCTTGCTTTTTGCATTGTTTCCTGCACTTTTGTGGAGGTCAGCCAGGTCCCCTCCGGGGGGCTTGTGCTCCTCTCAGTTTATCTGAGCCTCTGTTATTTGTTCATTTGCCTTTTCCAGTTTTTTCTGTGGCTGCGGCTTAGTTTTGTTACACCAGAGAACTAATTTAGGTGGTAGAGGTCGTGTGATCTCAGGTGTTTTTGTAATTAGTAGAGTTGGTACTTTTTAGGGTTTTTTGGGATTGCAGTAAGTGTCCTTCCTATCCTTTTCTGTCTAGGAAGATTGGGCCCTAGCGTTTGCTCATACTATTTTCTGTCTGTGTTTGTATTTCCTCTTGTCTAACCGCCATTACATGTTTGGGGGCTTCCTATGTTCTTTGGGGATCTGCTCCGGGCAGATAGCTTTCCTCTTTCTGTCTTTAGGTGTAGTTAACCTCTCAGGCTGTGACGAGGCGTCTAGGACCAACGTAGGAACGCTCCACGGCTGCCTTTAGTTGTGGTGGTTAGTCAGGGTACTGCAATCCAGTAGATTCCAACCTCTCTGGTGTATTGCCGTTTTTGCCTGCTCTCCTAAGCTACCAAAACATAACAGATGAGGCTCTGTGTACAGGGAGATGAGACATTCTGCAGGATGGGGCTCTGTGTACTGGGAGATGAGAGGAGAGACAAACTGCAGGATGAGGCTTTGTGTACAGCGATATGGGAGGAAAGATTCTGTAGGATGAGTGTTATGTTTCGGTAGCTGAGGAGTGCAGGTAAAAAAGGCAATACACCAGAGCAGTTGGAATCTATGAGATTGCAGTACCCTGACTAACCACCACAACTAGAGGCAGCCGTGGAGCGTTCCTACGTTGGTCCTAGACGCCTCGTCACAGCCTGAGAAACTAACTACACCTAAAGATAGAAATAGGAAAGCTATCTGCCCCGGAGCAGAACCCCAAAGATAATAGAAAGCCCCCAAACATGTAATGGCGGTTAGACAAGAAGAAATACTGACACAGAAAGAAAATAGTATGAGCAAACGCTGGGGCCCAAACTAACTAAATAGAAAAGGATAGGAAGGGCACTTACTGCAATCCCAAAAAACCCTGAAAAGCACCAACATTACTAATTTCAAAAACACCTGAGATCACACGACCTCTACCACCTAAATTAGTTCTCTGGTGTAACAAAATCAAAACAGCAGCCACTGAAAAAACTGGAAAAAGCAAAAGTACAAACATCAGTGGCTGAACAAAACTGAGAGGGCAGAAGCCCCCGGAGGGGACCCTGAAGGCCCCCACAGAAGTGCAGGACAAAATGCAAAAATATAGCACAAACACAAAAGAAGAAAATGTCTTATCTGTTAGCAGGAGATGCAGACACGACACAGCAGGCTACAAGGGAAACAGGAATAAAGGATCCAGACCAGAACAATTGATCACCGGCAACCCTGATGGGAAGGTGACTCCCTTATATAAGACCAATCAGTAACACCTGATTCCCAGTCCTCACAATCTTCACTGGACAGACTAGCACCGCTTGTAACCACCAGAGGGAGCCTCTGCTCAGAACTCATCTCAAACCCATTCACAACAGATGAGGCTCTGTGCACAGGGATATGAGACATTCTTTAGGATGGGGCTCTGTGTACAGGGAGATGAGGAGAGACATACTGCAGGATGCGGCTCTGTGTACAGGGAGATGAGAGGAGAGACACTGCAGGATGAGGCTTTGTGTACAGGGATATGGGAGGAAAGATTCTGTAGGATGAGGCTCTGTGCACAGGGATATGAGACATTCTTTAGGATGGGGCTCTGTGTACAGGGAGATGAGAGGAGAGACATACTGCAGGATGGGGCTTTGTGTACAGGGATATGGGAGGAGAGACATTCTGTAGGATGAGGCTCTGTGTACAGGGAGATGAGAGACATACTGCAGGATGGGGCTTTGTGTACAGGGAGATGAGAGGAGAGACATTCTGTAGGATGAGGCTCTGTGCACAGGTATATGAGACATTTTGCAAGATGGGACTCTGTGTACAGGGAGAGGAGACATACTGCATGAGGGGCCGCCAGGATGGGGGGCTCCTCCAGAAAGACTGGGATCAGCGACTCCTCTCCCCCAGCGATCAGGGAACACTGAGACAGATGTGTAGCCCTGGTATGTAGGGTACACATTGTTCCAGGAGGATGCGTGGACAGGTAATGGTTTAATGCTTGATATGCATTCACTCACTCATCACACCTAGACACACCCACAGAGTATATAAGGTAGTGTCAGGCAGCAGCTGAAAGAAGTCTAGCTCCGGTGGCTCAGGAGTGAGTCATCCCATCAGGAAGTCTGTCTAGTCTGGACTTGGAGGGAGGAAGAGTTTTGCAGCAGTACTTCAGTCGCCTGTCCTAAGGACAGTGAAGTTCAGATGATGTGTTCCTGAACTGGGAGAAAACTGGGAATCTGTCAGCGAGCTCTAAGAAAGGTCAGAAGAAAGGACTGTGACTATTTGGATGAGAGTGCTTATGTTAAGAGCGCGAGCAGGGCGAAGGGCGCAGTGGAAAGGAATTATAGAAGTGCCTTGGACATTGGATTGTCTGCACTATTCACCGGTCACTGGGGACCGAAGTGTTGCTACAGCTTCAAGCGTAGTGATAGAACAACCAGAGGTTCGCTGGACTTCAAGTCTCAGGAACAAGCCCTTAGCGTCGGTACGTAACAGGGGTCAGGAAGAGTGGGAACTCTGAGTTCTGCCGGACATCAGTAAGCAACCAGCTCTCTCAAAGGAAGGCTCCGACCACTATACTGACCGGGCAGTACAGCTACAGAATTAGCTGGAGTTTTAGAGTGAACTTAGCTTCATGCAAGTTGGACTCATTACATTGAAAGTTAAGGAGGCCTCTAACCTGCTCAGCCGTTACCTTGAAACGCATCCTCCATCCACCCCAACAGCTTCCCGGGACCTGCCTTATCATCTTGGAAAGTAAAAGGTATGGAAAGACGCTTTAATGTGTGAGACTGTGTCATTTAACTGCATACCTTCACGACATCATCATCACTATAGACCCTGAGGGAAGAGTCCCACCTGTAGGGGACCCGACATCTAGCTGCCTCACCATCCCCTCAGAGATCTACAGCAGCGCTGGTCTTAGTGATCAGAAAACTACAGGTGGCGTCACGAACTGTATATACCAGTCCCCTGTAAATAACCCCCCCCCAACATACGCCTGACCGCCAGGGCCACAGACCGAGCCACCGCTACCTGTGACAACCCCATAGACTTCCATGGGCTCGGCTCTGGGTACCCCATTGCCCTGGTAACCCACAATTGTGGTGCGGGTCACGACAACTTGGCGTCACGAACAGGATGAGAAACTCGCAAAATTGCGAGCCCTGTGTGCCTGTGAACTGTTTTGTGGAAAAGGACTGTTTGCACTTTTGGCGCCAAATATCGCCATCTTTGTCGCCATATTCGCGCCCTGAGGCGCTGGAGAAGAAGGTGGGCGTGGATTGGTGGGCGTGTGCCCCCCTAAGGCGCGAAGAAAATGCCTGCCCTCTCAAAGTGCTATTACAATATACGGCCCTGCCCTACTGCAAAAGAAATACGCCTCCTCTTCATCCCCAATCCAAGGAGGAGGAGATGCAAAGCCCGCCTCCACGGAGAGAACCAGTGTGTTCCTAAAAGTAACCAGGAGATGTTTTGGAACATGATGGAGGCAGGACGTGTGCAGCCGAGCGGGGAGGCGGTGGAAGGCAGGCCCCGTTCCCCAGCCAAGCTGCCACTGGAACCGGAGCCATCTGTGGTCCGGCACCTGCAGCAAACCTTGCTGGAGGTTGGAGAAGAAAACGCTAGGTTAAAGAAAATGATCCTGCAACAACCTGGCATGGAGGAGATTGAGAGACGCCGGCGTACCCAGATACAGCGGCGGCTGTGGGACGCGGTGTTCTCTCCCTTCGACGACACTCTGCCATTTGAATTGCCCAAACTTCTGCTGCCCAAGGCTAAGGAGCAACCGGAGGCTACCCCCAAAAGGACCGACCCTGATCCCACCGATGGAGCGGTGGAGGCGAAGGAGGTTGAGGAGGTCCAGCCAGTACCGGAACGCCCGCCCGGCCAGGAGGCCGCAGCAGATGATTGTTCCCCGGTAGGGACACCGGAGGGATCTTGCCCGTCGTTACCTGAAATTAACTGGGACGCGATGGAGCGTCTTGATGACGTCGCGTACGCCGGAGTGTGGGAAAGCGAGTGGCAACAACGACAGGAGGAGGAACGGGAGATCAAGCACAACAGACAGCAGCAGCATGAGGAGCTGATTGCCGACAAGGAGACTGTCCGTCGCGACAAAGGTACCTTACGGGAACCGCGGCGACAGGGGAGTGTTACGGAGTTCCAGCTCCGCAAGGGCTGGGGCTTCATCCGTGAACCGGGCCTCTACCCGGGGATCTTTGTCAGCCGTAGGGACGTGGAATCCCACCTACCGCAAGGCCATCCCGGAAGGGACCTGTATAACGGGGACATAGTCACTTACACAAGGCACTGGGGCCTGAAGGGGTGGTATGCCCTTAATGTGGAAATCGTCCGTGACCCCGTCCCCGAAGCTGGTAACGTCACCATTGCCAGCAGGTCACAGTCCCGAGCTCCCGCTGCACCAGGCCGTGCCCCTGCATCGCCCCCTGAATATTCCTCTCTACCGGTATCTCACATTAGATCGCAACCCGCGACCCCGTTCAGATCATCAATAGCACCGCCGGACTTAGCGGCACCAGCAGCGACGCCGTCAGCGTCTGGTAATAAAGAGACACCCGTTGCGCCCCTAGTGGTTCATACTAGGACTGTTGCAACTCAGACCCTGATCGCAGCACATGACCTATTCGTTATGCATCCAAAGGAGCATCGTGTTGTTTCTGCACCCGGTGTGGAAAATGTAATAGAAATAAGTGAAAATGAAGATTGGTAGGGCCCGGAAAAGGGTTCACCGTATTCGTAATGTATATAATTTATAAAAGAAAAAGTCGTTTGCCTCTTTGATTTGTGTATGTAAAGCCTATGTATTTAAAGTAATTTACAGTAGAATACCCGGCTGGGTACTGTATGAAGAATGTTGAAAAGTAAAATATTGATGAAGCTTTTGCACTTTAACAAAGAAGTTGATATGTCGTTATTGTGAAAAATGTGAAATTGAGATGTGTTTTTCCTCATAAAGAACTGCTGGCCATGGACACTTTTAGCCTAGAAACTTTATTGTATATAGTTGCACTTTGTGCCCTATCTTGGTTTTACAATAAAACCACAGCACAACGTTTACCTCTGAACGTAAAACCCGTGTGGTGTGGCACTGAGCGAGGTCTGCAGCCAGATGTCCTGCAGCCCACCCAGGACCCACGTTGAAGGTTTGGTGCGGGTCCTTCACAAGAATACTGTGTGTATTTATATGAAAATGTCTTACTACTTTTGTATTTTACTAATGACCATTGTATACAATGCAACGTTTAAGAATTTCTCACCTCCCTGCTGGGAAGAGTTTGATGTTAAATGTTTAATGCAAAACAAAAATTCTTTCTTTGTCTATTTCACAGCCCGGGAGTGCTGTATTTTACCAAGGGGGGATGTGTAGCCCTGGTATGTAGGGTACACATTGTTCCAGGAGGATGCGTGGACAGGTAATGGTTTAATGCTTGATATGCATTCACTCACTCATCACACCTAGACACACCCACAGAGTATATAAGGTAGTGTCAGGCAGCAGCTAAAAAAAGTCTAGCTCGGGTGGCTCAGGAGTGAGTCATCCCATCAGGAAGTCTGTCTAGTCTGGACTTGGAGGGAGGAAGAGTTTTGCAGCAGTACTTCAGTCGCCTGTCCTAAGGACAGTGAAGTTCAGATGATGTGTTCCTGAACTGGGAGAAAACTGGGAATCTGTCAGCGAGCTCTAAGAAAGGTCAGAAGAAAGGACTGTGACTATTTGGATGAGAGTGCTTATGTTAAGAGCGCGAGCAGGGCGAAGGGCGCAGTGGAAAGGAATTATAGAAGTGCCTTGGACATTGGATTGTCTGCACTATTCACCGGTCACTGGGGACCGAAGTGTTGCTACAGCTTCAAGCGTAGTGATAGAATAACCAGAGGTTCGCTGGACTTCAAGTCTCAGGAACAAGCCCTTAGCGTCGGTACGTAACAGGGGTCAGGAAGAGTGGGAACTCTGAGTTCTGCCGGACATCAGTAAGCAACCAGCTCTCTCAAAGGAAGGCTCCGACCACCATGCTGACCGGGCAGTACAGCTACAGAATTAGCTGGAGTTTTAGAGTGAACTTAGCTTCATGCAAGTTGGACTCATTACATTGAAAGTTAAGGAGGCCTCTAACCTGCTCAGCCGTTACCTTGAAACGCATCCTCCATCCACCCCAACAGCTTCCCGGGACCTGCCTTATCATCTTGGAAAGTAAAAGGTATGGAAAGAAGCTTTAATGTGTGAGACTGTGTCATTTAACTGCATACCTTCACGACATCATCATCACTATAGACCCTGAGGGAAGAGTCCCACCTGTAGGGGACCCGACATCTAGCTGCCACACCATCCCCTCAGAGATCTACAGCAGCGCTGGTCTTAGTGATCAGAAAACTACAGGTGGCGTCACGAACTGTATATACAAGTCCCCTGTAAATAATTCCCCCAACATACGCCTGACCGCCAGGGCCACAGACCGAGCCACCGCTACCTGTGACAACCCCATAGACTTCCATGGGCTCGGCTCTGGGTACCCCATTGCCCTGGTAACCCACAATTGTGGTGCGGGTCACGACACAGAGAGTGAGTGATGAGGTCACTAGTGGTCACCTGCCGTCAGATGACTATTGGGGCTCATCCTGACATTGATGCGGGTGATGGCTGTGACTGTGGCAGCCGTACGGTGTATGGACAGCAGTGTTCCTGGTGCGGGAGCATTCATGAGACTATGGGTGTGGGTGCACAATGATGGGGTGCAGAGGTTACCCGAGAGGCGGCCATTATTTGGTCGTTCTGCATCTTGTAATCAGTGTAAAATTGTGATGAGCGCTTTACTGCGGCCGCCAAGTTCTGGGGAGCGGTGCAGAGAAGACCACGTTTCCTGAGATTTACAGCAGTTGCCTCACTTTACTGCATGTTAGAGCCCACATGTAGGGCCCGGGCCGGTGACCTCCATTACACAATGACCACGGATGGACATGAAGCTGCTGCCTGACGGAGACCAGAGGAACCCTGACAACCCGCCAATCAATCACAGCCATGCCAACACTTGGAGCCGGAAGTGCCCACAGCCTTACAGCGTGTCGATTGGCCGTGTTGCAGATTTTCAACAAGCTTTATTAGGCTGGAGAACCCGAACAGTAACACGGACATCTGTTCAGAAATCTGTGTTCAGGGTTCTGGTACGAACCCCTAAAATTTACCACTTGGACTCACTCATCCCGAATCTCTTCCTCCCTGTCCCTCTCTCCATTCTCACTTCTGTCTCTTTTTCTTTTCCTCCATCCCTCTTTCCATCCTCTCACTTCTGTATCTTCTTCCTTTCCTCCCTGTCCCTCTTTCCATCCTCTCACTTCGGTCTCTTCTTTTCCTCCCTGTCCCTCTCTCCATCCTCTCACTTCTGTCTCTTCTTTTCCTCCCTTTCCCTCTCTCCATCCTCTCACTTCTGTCTCTTCTTTTCCTCCCTTTCCCTCTCTCCATCCTCTCACTTCTGTCTCTTCTTCTTTTCCTCCCTGTCCCTCTCTCCATCCTCTCACTTCTGTCTCTTCTTCCTTTCCTCCCTGTCCCTCTCTCCATCCTCTCACTTCTGTATCTTCTTCTTTTCCTCCATCCCTCTTTCCATCCTCTCACTTTTGTCTCTTCTTTTCCTCCATGTCCCTCTCTCCATCCTCACTTCTGTCTCTTCTTCTTTTCCTCCCTGTCCCTCTCTCCATCCTCTCACTTTCTCTTCTTTTCCTCCCTGTCCCTCTCTCCATCCTCTCACTTCTCTCTTCTTTTCCTCCCTGTCCCTCTCTCCATCCTCTCACTTCTGTATCTTCTTCCTTTCCTCCCTGTCCCTCTTTCCATCCTCTCACTTCGGTCTCTTCTTTTCCTCCCTGTCCCTCTCTCCATCCTCTCACTTCTGTCTCTTCTTTTCCTCCCTTTCCCTCTCTCCATCATCTCACTTCTGTCTCTTCTTTTCCTCCCTGTCCCTCTCTCCATCCTCTCACTTCTGTATCTTCTTCCTTTCCTCCCTGTCCCTCTTTCCATCCTCTCACTTCGGTCTCTTCTTTTCCTCCCTGTCCCTCTCTCCATCCTCTCACTTCTGTCTCTTCTTTTCCTCCCTTTCCCTCTCTCCATCCTCTCACTTCTGTCTCTTCTTTTCCTCCCTTTCCCTCTCTCCATCATCTCACTTCTGTCTCTTCTTTTCCTCCCTGTCCCTCTCTCCATCCTCTCACTTCTGTCTCTTCTTCTTTTCCTCCCTTTCCCTCTTTCCATCCTCTTATTTGTCTCTTTTCCTCCCTGTCCCTCTGTCCATCCTCTCATTTCTGTCTCTTCTTTTCCTCCCTGTCCCTCTCTCCATCCTCACTTCTGTTTTCTTTTTTCCTCCCTGTCCCTCTCTCCATCCTCTCACTTCTGTCTCTTCTTCTTTTCTCCCTGTCCTCTCTCCACCCTCTCACTTCTGTCTCTTCTTCTTTTCTTCCCTGTCCCTCTTTCCATCCTCACTTCTGTCTCTTCTTTTCCTCCCAGTCCCTCTCTCCATCCTCACTTCTGTCTCTTCTTCTTTTACTCCCTGTCCCTCTTTCCATCCTCTCACTTCTGTCTCTTCTTCTTTTCCTCCCTGTCCCTCTCTCCATCCTCTCACTTCTGTATCTTCTTCTTTTCCTCCCTGTCCCTCTTTCCATCCTCTCACTTGTTTCTTCTTCTTTTCCTCCCTGTCCCTCTTTCCATCCTCTCACTTCTGTCTCTTCTTCTTTTCCTCTCTTACCCTCTCTCCATCCTCTCACTTCTTTCTCTTCTTTTCCTCCCTGTCTCACTCCATCCTCTCACTTCTCTTCTTCTTTTGCACCCTGTCCCTCTCTCCATCCTCTCACTTCTATCTCTTCTTCTTTTCCTCCCTCTCCCTCTCTCCATTCTCTCACTTCTGTCTCCTCTTCTTTTCCTCCTTCCCTCTCTCCATCCTCTCACTTTCAGTCTTTTTTTTTTCCTCCCTGTCCCTCCTCACTTCAGTCTCTTTTCCTCCCTGTCCCTCTCTCCATCCTCTCACTTCTATCTCTTCTTCTTTTCCTCCTCTCCCTCTCTCCATTCTCTCACTTCTGTCTCCTTTTCTTTTCCTCCGTCCCTCTCTCCATCCTCTCACTTTCAGTCTCTTCTTCTTTTCCTCCCTGTCCCTCCTCTCACTTCAGTCTCTTTTCCTCCCTGTCCCTCTCTCCATACTCTTACTTTCAGTCTCTTCTTATTTTCCTCCCTCTCCCTCCTCACTTCAGTTTCTTCTTTTCCTCCCTGTCCCTCTCTCCATCCTCTCACTTGTCTCTTTTCCTTTCCCTGTTTCTTCCTCCCTGTCCCTCTCTCCATCCTCTCACTTGTCTCTTTTCCTTTCCCTCTGTTTCTTTCTCCCTGTCCCTCTCTCACTTCTGTCTCTTCTCCTTTCCTTCTCTCTTCCTCTCGTCTCTGACCTTCCCATCTTCTCCCTTGAACTTTTTCTCTCTGTCCTTTGCTCTTCTTGGACTCTTCACTCTTCTTCGACTTTCTCCTCCTGTCACCATTATTGGCCTCTGCCGGGTGTCTTCTTTGTGCGGTGGCTCCACGTGTGCGATCTCTGCACTATGTTTTTTTTATCAGGTGTGAGAACACGAGGGAGGGTCCAGCATGACGCTGGCGCAGGTGGAGTGTTATCTGTTGTACCTGCAGATCACAAACAAGAGCAAATTCCATCTCAGCATTCCATCACTGAGTGGCAGTCCGAGCCCTGGCCGCCCCGATAAGGCCGAGCTCCTCCCGCCCCGATAAGGCCGAGCCCCGGCAGCCCCGATAAGGCCGAGCCCCTCCAGCCCTGATAAGGCTGAGCCCCTCCCGATAGCGTCAAGCCCCAGTGGCCCTCCACTGCAGATCCCTGGACACCCCTATAATGCCAGGAAACCGGAGGCCAAGCAACCAGAGCACCACTGTAACAAATGGAAGCGGAGGCAGAGGTGGTGAAGTTCACATTCGTTTTATTTTTAAATGTGGAACCTCTAGACCACGGTCCGGGGGCTCCGAAGGGGGCGTAACTAGTGAGCCCCGGGTACCCGTAGTAAGGCCCCTCGAACAGGACCAGAATGGAATACCCGGAGGACACAGGTGCTACCTCCAGTTAGACCCCGGACACGTGGCAGCTGTCCCAGAGGGACCAAAAGGTTAACAGGTGTTTACAGAGTCCGTGGAGGGTTCTCGACAGAGAAGGGTAAGGTCCTGGTCCAGAATAGATGGTATCAGGCTGGCTTCAGTAACCTTGTCACGGTCCACGGGTACGGATGGCTGATGGCGGAACGGGATGACACTTGCGCCAGTAATAGCCGAGATTGTCCAGATTAGCCAGATACGGGTTAGCAATGATCTGAGGAGACAAACAGTATCAGCGAAGCACAGAGACTGCAGACGCAGCGCAGACAGATCAGGAACAGAACCGGATGTAGCAATGATAGAACACGTTGCTCCGGCACTCCCTAATGGTGGAGTGACCAGATATAGTACTGAGTGCGCAGCCATTGGATAATTAGCTATTTCAAAAGATGCACGCTGCCCTTTAAGAGAGGCGTGTGGGCGCGGCCTCGCGTCCTAAGCCGTCTATCAGGAGGCCTGCCAGCAGCGTGCCAGGAAGTGGAGGAGGACACAGGACGCCGAAGAGCAGCTGGGACAGGAGACCCCAGCCCACGCACAGACCGCCGCAGAGGGACAGCCCGAGGAACAGGTGAGTGAGCAGAACGGAGTGCAGAGGCAGCGCTGGGACCGGGTGTAACAGTATCCCCCTCTTTACTCCCCCTCTTTTTCAAGCCTGCGTGAAATCTTTTAAGAAGAAGAGGAGCCTGGATGTTCTCTTTAGGCTCCCAAGACCTCTCCTCAGGACCAAAACCCCTCCAGTCCACCAGGTAATAGATCCTACCTCTTAGGCCGGAGTCACACTGGCGACAGAATCGGACGACTGCAATGCGATGAAATATCGCATTGCAGTCGGACCTATGTTAATCTATGGAGCAGCTCCCAGTATCAGATTTTTTGTGGTCCGTTTTAAACGTCCGTGTACAATCGCAGCATGCTGCCACTGTCACCAATTGTGGGTCGACTATCGCCAATGCAAGTCTATGGGAGCGATGAAAAATCGGATTACAAACGGACCACACTGTGTGACTTGCGATGAAATCGCACCGGTGTCCTTTAGAAAAGCCGGCAATTCATCCCCGGCTATACTGTAAAATCACACTGACAGCTTTAATAAAGACTAGAAAGAATAGATATACACACATAGAATCCACATATATATATATGTCATTGTGACATGTACATATACATATATTTATAGTTCTTACACTTCTACATACTGTTATAGCCGCTAATTCAATTGCCGGGTTTTGTGAAATCACAGAAGCCGACATGAAATGATACATTGTTTCCACACATTTAACCATGTAATTTCATGTATTTTTATATATGTTTGAAACATACAATTACATGAGTGTATTTGTGCTAAATTTCAGACATGTAGGGGTTAATTAAAGGTGTAATTTCGTTGAAAAAAAATGCGTGGGCTCCCGCTGTATTTTCTCCACCAGACAGACAAAGCAAAGCGAGTGGGGGCAGATAATAACAGCCTAGGGAGGGTGCATTTTTTTTGTGCCCCCCCTGGCTACTAACATCTGCCCCCAGACACCCCAGAAAGGGCAAATCTATAATTAGATTCGCCCTTTCTGGCACTTTGCCCGTCTATTCCCATTGCCCTGTAGCGGTGGCGAATGGGTTAATCTCACCTTACTGTCACCTTGCAATTGAAAGGTGACCTTAAGGCAGGTTAATAATTGAGAGCTGTCAATTAGACAACTATCAATTATTAATCCTATTGAAGTAATAAAAACACACCACTTTAAGATAAATAATTTTATAATTAATAACCATTTTTTTGACCATTTATTTTTTTTACACTCTAATCCTTGCGAAGCCATTGATCTCCTAAAATAAAATAAGAAATAAATCAACTTTTTCTTACCTATCTCCGCTGATCTGTCACGTCCCACGCTGTAATCCTTCACAATGGGTTAACCTAGCTTTGATGCCAAGCATGCAAGTAATCCTGCATGCTCACTCAAGCTCCTGAATGAATAATTTCCTTCTCCTGTACAGGTAGGATTTCTTCATGAATGAAGCTTAATTGATTGTGTCCCACTTTCCCTTTTCGTCATCTATAAGTTAATTGACATATAATCATTAAGCTTCCATTCATTGAATCTATTCTCTTACTTTCCGGGGTAACTTGATTCATTCAGGGTTAATACAGGCTGAGACAGCATTATTAGCTCTCTGCGA
Organism: Oophaga sylvatica; assembly: GCA_033576555.1. Classification (NCBI taxonomy): domain Eukaryota; kingdom Metazoa; phylum Chordata; class Amphibia; order Anura; family Dendrobatidae; genus Oophaga; species Oophaga sylvatica. Next base: position 50,227 of record JARQOD010002195.1, read on the forward strand.
CCTGTAACTGTTAACCCTTTACTGATGGATTACAACCAGGGACCTGACTTACATCGGATTGGTAATAATTTTGCTTTTTATCTGTATTTTTATTACAGGAAATGGTTTTAGCAGAAAATAAAATATGGTCATCAAACTGCTGTGATTATTCATAACCTTTTTTTTATTAAACTGTGTGTGTTGATTTTTCCCATACCCAATAGTATAATAGAAATTAGTTGTAATGACAGCTATCAATTAACCTGCTTAAGTGACCTTTCAATTGCGAGGTCATTTTAACCCTCTTATTAACCAATTCGCCACCCTACACGGGCTCGGGGATAGAAGGGCAAAGTGCCAGAAAGGGCGAATCTAATAAGATTTGCCCTTCCGGCGAGTGGTCGGAGGACAGGTTGTAGCCAGTGGGGGCACAAAAAAATGGTACCTCCCTAGGCTAATTTTAATCTGCCCCCACTCGCTTTGCTAGTTGTATGTCTGGTCAGAAAATACAGCGGAGCCCACGCATTTTTTTCAACGATTGTACACCTTGATTAACCTCTACATGTATGAAATTTCCACCATATACTCTGTAATTGTATGTTTCAAACATAACATAAAAAAACTGAAATCTCAGTAAATGTGTGGAAACAATGTATCATTTCATGTCGGCTTCTGTGTTTCACTGGAAGCCGCAATTGATTAGCGGCTATTACAGTATGTGAGAGTGTAGCATCTTAATTATATTATAATATGTCACAATGACATGTGTTATATAGTATGGTGTCTATGTTAATATCTATCTTTCTTTTGGCATTTAAATACTATTCTTTGGATCCATTATAGAGTGAGTAGCCCCTGCGAGAAAATCTCGCAGTCGGATGAAAATGGATGTTACAAGGTACACAACATGCGAGCCATACACATCTTTGAATGGAAAATTCATGCCCATGGTTTGTGATGTTTTTATTTTGAACGATTGTCGGACGTCTCAAAAGCGACCCGATTTTGTGGATGTGTGTGACTCCGGCCTTCCGTCTTAGAGGCCCAAGACTTTAGGTTTTTACCTCAAAAACATCATCCTCAGAGACCGGATCAGGAGTGGTACCCGTGTCCTTAAAGAAGGAGCTCAACACTACTGGTTTGAGGAGAGAAACATGAAAGGAGTTAGGTACACGTAGAGAATTAGGCAATTTCAGCTTGTAAGAGACCGGGTTGATCTGTCTCAAAACTTCAAAGGGACCAATGAAACGAGGACCCAATTTGTACGATGGTAACTTCAGACGGATGTACTTGGAGGAGAGCCATACCTTGTCTCCTGGACGAAAGATGGGAGCCTCCAAACGTCTTTTGTCCGCATGCGTTTTCACACGTTGGGAAGCTTTCTCCAAAGCCGACCTGGTCTCACTCCAAATGTCCGAGAAATTTTTGACAAGGTATCGACTGCCGGAACATCAGATACTCCCGAAACAGGAAGAGGAATTCCAGGTTGCAGTCCAAACACAATCTGAAAGGGAGACTTTCCAGAAGATTCACTTACTTGATTGTTGTAGGAGAATTCCGCCCAGGGCAGTAATTCTACCCAGTCATTATGATGAGCGTTGACGAAGTGACGCAGGTATCCAGCCAGGATTTGATTGATCCTCTCCACTTGCCCATTAGACTGGGGATGATATGCAGAAGAAAAGTCTAGTTCAATTTTTACTATTTTACAGAGTCCTCTCCAGAACTTAGAGGTGAACTGGACGCCCCTGTCGGACACGATGTGGAGAGGAAATCCATGTAGACGAAAGATGTGCTGATGAAGTGAGTGGCCAGTTCTGGAGCAGACGGGAGGCCAGATAGCGGAATGAAGTGAGCCATTTTAGAGAAGCGGTCCACCACAACCCATACCACTGAGCAGCCAGAAGAGATGGGAAGATCCGTGATGAAATCCATCGCGATGTGCTGCCAGGGAGCGGACGGAATCGGAAGAGGCAGAAGTCTGCCGGCTGGTAGATGTTTAACAGTTTTGTTACGAGCACATGAAGGACATGCTGCGACGAACTCCTGGATATCCTTGACCATGGTAGGCCACCAGTAATACCGGGAGATGAGTTGCTGCGTCTTTTTCTGACCAGCATGGCCAGCCAACCTAGAGGAATGACCCCAGCGCAGAACACGGGTACGATCAGAAGCAGACACAAAAGTCTTCCCAGGAGGAAGCCGGGCCAGATCAGTGGAGGCAACAGAGACTAACTAGAAGGTTCAATAATGTGCTGAGGTTCTTCCTCCAGTTCAGGGGGCAAGAAGGCTCTAGAGAGTGCGTCTGCCTTGATGTTTTTGTCAGCTGGACGAAAATGAAGTACAAAATTGAAATGGGCAAAAAATAATGCCCAAAGGGCCTGACGGGGATTCAGTCTTAAAGCAGTTTGGAGATAGGCAAGGTTTTTATGGTCGGTGAATATGATTACCTGGTGATGAGCTCCTTCAAGAAGATGTCTCCATTCTTGCAGAGCCAATTTGATGGCCAACAGTTCGCGATCACCGACAGAGTAGTTCCTCTCTGCAGGAGAAAAAACCTTGGAGAAAAAACCACTGTAAGGTTCTTTGTCTCTTTTGACATGTTCCTTGAAACTCAGTTTTCCGTCGGCCATTTTGCTTTCTGTCTTGCTGCAGCTATCTTGCCCTCAGTTAATATGGAGGTTCCAGCTTTCATGTTCCTGCCCTGATTCTCTCCTCTTGCTTCTTAAGCAGCCTCAGCTGAACAATCAGTGCTCCTGAATCAAGCTTCAGTCAGCCTGTGACCTGACTCCTGGAAACCTAGGATTTTGGACTCCAGCTATTCCTACTGAGGCACTTTGGAACACTTTTGGACTCTGGAAACCTGCTGTCTGGTGAATCCATGTTTGCAGAGGAATTACGGTACAGAGAAGAGATCCTGAACCTGCTTTGGAGAGTTATTGTAGTGCTTGAAGTTACTCTGGCCTGCTGTGTCTCCTGCCTCTGTTCCTGCAAACTGTGTGACCTTTTCAGCATGCTTGTATGAAGTAATACAAGTCATTTCATTTCAACCTATGTCTCCTGTGTTTTCCTCGCACCCAAGCACAAGACGCTATAGGAACTGTACACTATACATGACAAGATTCAGGAGACAATGTTTAGTGTCTGCTGGGTCTGGGAAAGCCGTGTCTGCTGGGACTGTGGATATCAGATGTCCGTTTAATACCTTATGTGATGACAGTGGTTGTGACTTCTCACAACCATTCCAGGTGAGCGCATTCCCTTAAATTTTACTCTGGAGTGTTACCACAGGTAAACACTATTGTTTTTTTTTTTTTTTTTCCTTTTCTCTTTCCTTCCAGCACTTCTGCCTTAAAAGATCTGGAAGATGGAGGCCCGCATAAAGGAGCTTTGCGGAGTGACTGATACAATCCTTGCAGATATACAGACTATAAAGACCCGTTTTGCAAGCCTACAGGACCTCACTAATCATAATTTGCAAGTGTTTGGACAAACTACCCAGGAATTACGAGCCAGGATTGAGGCTCTAGAGGAACGAGTCCAGGCTCCTGCCATAACCCCGAGTTCTGGGATCCCCAAGTTACCTCCTTTTCGTTTTGGCGGTGAACGTGAGAAATTCAGGGGATTTATTAATCAATGCAATTTATTTTTCTCTGCACATGCTTCACAATTTCCCACTGAACGATCCAAAGTGCTTACTATAATCATGTTGCTTACCAATAAGGCTTTGATGTGGGCAAACCCTCTGATTGAGACTGAGGATGATTGTTTGAATCACCTTGATGCTTTTATTTCAGCCATGGGGCAGGTGTTTGATGACCCCAATCGAGGTGCAACAGCTGAAGCAGCCATGTTAACTTTACGCCAAGGTAAGCGTTCAGTAGCCGAATATGCCTTGGATTTCAGGAGATGGGCTCTTGATACCACTTGGGACAGTTCCGCCAAAAAATCTATTTTTCGGAAAGGGTTGTCTCCACTGATTAAGGATGAACTTGCTCGTGCCGACCCTCCCACTGAGTTAGGTGACTTTATTAACTATTGTATCCGTATTGATGCTCGTCTGACTGAACGCAGACAAGAGAGATGGTTCGAAAATAATCGCACTAACCTTTTCTACCTCCCTCCTCAGCTAAGGAACCTTTGAGTAGGATCACACGGGAACCTGAACCCATGCAGGTGGACTCTTTACAAAGACGGGTTAGTGATGCACGCAAAGAACATCATATAAAGGAAAATCTATGTTTCTACTGTGGTAAGTCAGGGCACTTCATTATAAACTGTCCCAGCCGTTCTCGTAAGACTACTGCAGCACTCATTCATTGTGAGTGTTGCGAGAGGAGCTCTGTCATGTCCGAGCCTCAGATTCAGAGAGATCTGCTGCAAGAGATCTTGATTTTTCGGACTTAAACTCTGTTAGTTCTGGGGACGATGACGGTATAAACGCTGCAATTTTTCAAGTTTCCTCAGCGGTGTCCCAGCTGAGTTGTAAAAGAAACAATTCTCATTGTTTCCTGTCCATCAAACTCTGGGTTGACTCAGTCTGGGTGTCTAGCTCTGCTATGATCGACTCAGGAGCAAGTGGAAATTTTATGGATGTCTCCTTTGCTCTGAAACAGGGATACGTTCAGTGAAGGCTACTCCAGTACAGATGGAAACTGTGGATGGCTCCCTGCTGACCTCTGGACCAGTGGATCAGGAAACAGAGCCTTTGAGGGTCTTATGGGTAAAGATCATCAGGAGAAAATGTCTTTTATGCTTATCTCTTCTCCCCACTTTCCCATTATTCTAGGGCTACCATGGCTGCAGGCGCAGAATCCTACGATTAACTGGGAGACCAAGGAATTACACTTTCCAGAGAAACAGATGAGTCAAGGAGTTTCAGCTTGCTCTGTTCCTAAAGGAACCATGTCAGTCCCTGAACTACCAGCTGTATACCAGGACTATGTGGATTTATGTGACAAGAAGAATGCTGATCAGCTTCCTCCTCACCGTCCATATGATTGTCCAATCGAATTATTGCCTGGAGCCGAGATACCTTTTGGTAAGATCTACCCCCTAGCGGGGCCCGAGCTAAAAGCTTTGAAGGACTACATAGATGAAAATCTAGCCAAAGGCTTCATACGCCCCTCTTCATCTCCCGCAGGTGCACCCATCTTCTTTGTGAAGAAGAAAGATGGATCTCTGAGACCCTGCATAGACTATAGGGAACTCAATAAGGTTACTATTAGAAACCGTTATCCATTGCCTTTAATCCCTGAGTTGTTGGAGAGAGTGCGGCATGCCAAAATTTTCTCTAAACTGGATCTCCGTGGGGCCTATAACTTGGTCCGTATTAGACCTGGGATGAATGGAAGACTGCATTCAGGTCACGCTATGGACACTTTGAATATCTAGTTATGCCTTTTGGTCTGAGTACCGCCCCAGCCACTTTCCAACACTTGGTGAATGACATCTTCAGGGATCTCCTAGATACATTCGTGGTAATTTATTTGGATGATATTCTAATTTTTTCTAACTCCACAGAGGAACATCATGGACATGTGAGAATGGTCTTAGAACGTCTAAGACAAAACCATCTCTACATCAAACTTGAAAAATGTGAATTCCATAGGACCGAAATTCAATTTCTGGGGTATGTACTAGTCTACACAAGGAATTAGTATGGATGGAAGCAAGACCCAAGCCATCAAGGATTGGCCAAGTCCTAGAAATGTGAAGGAGGTACAGCGCTTCATCGGGTTTGCCAATTTCTATAGACGTTTCATTAAGAATTTCTCTGAGGTAGTGTCACCTATCACCAACTTACCCGCAAACAGTCTAGGTTCTCCTGGACCCCCGCAAGCTCAGGAAGCATTTTCCTGTCTAAAAGATAAATTTACCACTGCACCTATCCTAGTACATCCCAACCCCGAGCTTGCCTTCATAATAGAGGTGGATGCTTCAGACTGTGCCGTTGGAGCTATACTCTCTCAGAGAACAGGTGAGAAGAATGTCTTGCATCCCTGTGCCTTCTTTTCCCAGCAGTTGTCTTCGGCTGAGAGGAACTACGATGTGGGCAATAGAGAATTGTTGGCCATTATTGCCGCCTTCAAGGAATGGAGACACCTTCTTCAGGGAACTGCACAGCAAATAGTCGTCCTGAAGGTACTGCCACACTAAACGTTCCCGCTAACGATCACGATAACGACGCATACTAATGAGATCGTTGGTTGTGATCGTTTTAATGTCGCTAGTAGCTGCCAAACTGGACAAACTGGACGATTTCATTAACGACGCATCAGCAGTAGCGATCTTTTTAACGACTTTGGCGGTCGTTGGGACGGCCACACTTGCATATACTGTGAAAGATCACGACCTCGATAGGCGTGACTGAACGCGACCTTTTGCACGCCCCTCATCACAGATTGGTGGTCGCTATTTACCTCATAAATATTTATCACAGCTCTCCCGCTTTGTGATTGGATGACCGCGTCATAAAAGACACGTACCAGCACTCCTCTCCATTGCTCTCGAGCAGAAGCGGTTCTTTCAAATCTCCAGCATCGTTCCAGTGTGTCCTGCTAGCCTTTGTAGCTACTGCGATCCATTTGTTACTCGTGCGCCACTAATTGCTGTTGATGCTTCCGGTCTACGACGTTGTTTTTCTGCGATCCAGTCTCTGGCTGTATCCAGTTGTGACGCTATTTTCCCTGTTTTCTTTTTCTCCAGAATCCACAAGTTGTGTAAGGTAGTATTATTTTTGCACATTTCATTTTTATGTTCACTTTATTTTTACAGATCCATTTTAGATCTCTGCTTTGTCTGCCATTGTTTTGTTCAGGCGCGCCCACCACCACCATTTTATGATCCCAGCTCTGCTTTGTTTACTCCAGCTGCGCCACCTCCACCATTTTATGATCCCAGCTCTGCTATTGTTTACTCCAGCTGCGCCCACCTCCACCATTTTATGATCCCAGCTCTGCTATTGTTTACTCCAGCTGCGCCCACCTCCACCATTTTATGATCCCAGCTCTGCTATTGTTTACTCCAGCTGCGCCCACCTCCACCATTTTATGATCCCAGCTCTGCTATTGTTTACTCCAGCTGCGCCCACCTCCACCATTTTATGATCCCAGCTCTGCTATTGTTTACTCCAGCTGCGCCCACCTCCACCATTTTATGATCCCAGCTCTGCTATTGTTTACTCCAGCTGCGCCCACCTCCACCATTTTATGATCCCAGCTCTGCTATTGTTTACTCCAGCTGCGCCCACCTCCACCATTTTATGATCCCAGCTCTGCTATTGTTTACTCCAGCTGCGCCCACCTCCACCATTTTATGATCCCAGCTCTGCTATTGTTTACTCCAGCTGCGCCCACCTCCACCATTTTATGATCCCAGCTCTGCTATTGTTTACTCCAGCTGCGCCCACCTCCACCATTTTATGATCCCAGCTCTGCTATTGTTTACTACAGCTGCGCCCACCAACCACCATTTTATGTTCCCTGCTGTGTTCTATGTTGTAGGCTATAAACATTTTATTTAACCATTCTGGCGTTCTCACATAATAATTTTTTTTTATTACAGATGGCTGATAAACAGGATTTTTTGCGTGAGTTTATCGAGCTGTACCGCTCAATGCCGTGCCTGTGGAGAATAAAATCACCAGATTACTGTAACAGGCTTAAAAAGAAGGACGCATACCAAAAACTGGTGGAGCTCTGCAAGAGCCGTTACCCCGATGAACCTGCGGATGAGTCATCGGTTAAAAAAAGCATTCAGGCCCTCCGCACAGTGTACAAAAAAGAGCTAAATAAAGTACTAAATTCAACCAAATCTGGAGCCGGGGCCGAAGATGTATATGTCCCCCAACTGTGGTACTTTGATCTGTTCGCATTCACAAGGGACCAAGAAGAACCCAGAGAAGGTCATCCGTGTGGAATGTAGACCCAGTGATCCAGCCGGACTCCCCTGTCATACATGTAAGTACCTTTGTATTACAACACATTTTAATGTACATGCCAAAGTGGACTTAAATTTAAAAAATATAATTGTGAAATGTAGATAAAATGGCAGAATATATCCCTTCATGTACTGATAATTTATCTAGCTCAACGGTTGAAGCCTATCCATTTACAAGTGTCATTTTCACATTTTTGCTGTATATGGGTGTTATAGTGAGAAGAATTATTTCTTTTTCTTTGTGATTTAACATTTGTTTTTTGTTCATGCAGGACACAGAAGAGGCCGTCTCCACACCTGCAACTGAACAAGACAGCATGGCGTTGATCGAAGATGAAGAAGAGCCACCATCCTCATCTGTGCGGCGCCGGCTTTCACTTTCAGGAAGGAAAAGGAAGGCTCCCACCACCTCGGCTACTCCTGAATTGGTGGAAATTGCGAAACAAGTGCTAACAGCAGAAAAACAACCTAAAATAACAGGGTTTGCATACTTCGCTAATGAGAAGCTCCCTACACTGGATCCTGTTCAGCGGCTTCATGCAGAGAGACTCATGTTTGAGGTACTGACTCAAGCCTCTTTTGGAAACCTGGATAACAGATATGTCGTCATGCCAAGACCGCAGTACCCGACTACTCGTGGCCGCACAATCCTGTGCCAAACCCAAACGTTGGTGCTCCCCCTTATTGTTATACACCGCAGAGGCAGCATCCTGTGCCAAACCCAAACGTTGGTGCTCCCCCTTATTGTTATACACCGCAGAGGCAGCATCCTGTGCCAAACCCAAACGTTGGTGCTCCCCCTTATTGTTATACACCGCAGAGACAGCATCCTGTGCCAAACCCAAACGTTGGTGCTCCCCCTTATTGTTATACACCGCAGAGGCAGCATCCTGTGCCAAACCCAAACGTTGGTGCTCCCCCTTATTGTTATACACCGCAGAGACAGCATCCTGTGCCAAACCCAAACGTTGGTGCTCCCCCTTATTGTTATACACCGCAGAGACAGCATCCTGTGCCAAACCCAAACGTTGGTGCTCCCCCTTATTGTTATACACCGCAGAGGCAGCATCCTGTGCCAAACCCAAACGTTGGTGCTCCCCCTTATTGTTATACACCGCAGAGGCAGCATCCTGTGCCAAACCCAAACGTTGGTGCTCCCCCTTATTGTTATACACCGCAGAGGCAGCGTGGTAATGGCAACGATCCCTCTTACCAGCAGATGTAGTTTTAAAATTTTTTCCCAAATTTTTTTTTTGTTGTCTATATTTTTTTTACATTGTTACCTTTCTTAATAAAAAACTTATTTATCTAATGAATTGTGGTCTTTTATTCTTATGTGATGTCAACTATTAAAATGTTGTATTTTTATTACATCTACTTGTCACACACGGGGTCATGGTACTACCAGCTATCATAGGTGTTCCATCATAGGGAAAAAATTCTAAAATTAACATTTCTTTTAAAGGCCCCTGGTCACACTAGCGCTAAAACCTTATACTAATGAATAATACACCACACCTGCGTAGATTAACGTGAATTATTAAATATATATTCTTTTCATATATATATATTTTTTTTTTTTAAATAAATAAAATTTAAATAAAAACAAAACATTTACATAATAAAATAAAAAATTATTAACAAAATATTAACATAATAACAAATTATTTACAAAAAATAAATTAATGAGGGCCCCGGAGTCCAGAAAATTGTCTCTCCAGCATCATCCCGTGGTGATGCAGAGCTCCCATGGCAGTTTGCAGCGCTATGACCGCTGAATTCATGGCAGACACAGCGCTGCTCATTGCCGCCATCACCCGGCGGTGGGACAGGAACAGGTCCTGGGCAGTTGGGATTTCTGTGGAGGTAAAGGTAACAGTTAATAGTGAATTCTGTAGCAACATCTACATGTACATGTTATGTTTGTTAACACTTACGGTTTTCCTCAGACGACCCGCTTACTGCCCACCCTGATCCTGTTGCTCCGCCGGCTAGGGAAAAAATGAAAAAAATTTTTATATCACAACAGTCATTACACATAAGACCTTACAAAGTTCTCTAACTTGTCTGAAGCTTATATAATGTGCGTTAATTACCTGATGGGGAGCCTGCATCCGTGTGACGGGGTGATGCTGGAGAGAAGGCAACGTCGGGGGAAGGGCTGGAACCCACCGAGTCACTAGGGGGGTTGCTGCCGGTGAAGGGGTGGAGAGGTGAGGTGATGCTGGTGGTGGAGGGGTAGCCGGGGAAGAAGATGGAGGTGGAGGGGTAGCTGGGGACGGTGGAGCAGCTGGTGCTGGTGAAGGTAGTGCTGTAAATAAAATATACAATTCAGAATCCCTATTATCATTGCCGGTACTCCCAAGAAAGAAAGAACAGAGAGAAAGAAAAAGAACAGAGAAAGAAAGATGGGAAAGAAAAAAACTACTGAATAATGGCCCCATATACTGCTGCATACTGTATAATAGCCCCACATGATGCTCCATACTGAATAATGGCCCCATATACTGCTGCATACGGTATAATAGCCCCACATGATGCTCCATACTGAATAATGGCCCCATATACTGCTGCATACGGTATAATAGCCCCACATGATGCTCCATACTGAATAATGGCCCCATATACTGCTGCATACAGTATAATAGCCCCACATGATGCTCCATACTGAATAATGGCCCCATATACTGCTGCATACTGTATAATAGCTGCACATAATGCTCCATACTGAATAATGGCCCCATATACTGCTGCATACGGTATAATAGCCCCACATGATGCTCCATACTGAATAATGGCCCCATATACTGCTGCATATGGTATAATAGCTCCACATGATGCTCCATACTGAATAATGGCCCCATATACTGCTGCATACGGTATAATAGCCCACATGATGCTCCATACTGAATAATGGCCCCATATACTGCTGCATACTGTATAATAGCTCCACATAATGCTCCATACTGAATAATGGCCCCATATACTGCTGCATACTGTATAATAGCCCCACATGATGCTCCATACTGAATAATGGCCCCATATACTGCTGCATACAGTATAATAGCTGCACATAATGCTCCATACTGAATAATGGCCCCATATACTGCTGCATACGGTATAATAGCCCCACATGATGCTCCATACTGAATAATGGCCCCATATACTGCTGCATATGGTATAATAGCTCCACATGATGCTCCATACTGAATAATGGCCCCATATACTGCTGCATACGGTATAATAGCCCCACATGATGCTCCATACTGAATAATGGCCCCATATACTGCTGCATACTGTATAATAGCTCCACATAATGCTCCATACTGAATAATGGCCCCATATACTGCTGCATACTGTATAATAGCCCCACATGATGCTCCATACTGAATAATGGCCCCATATACTGCTGCATACTGTATAATAGCTCCACATAATGCTCCATACTGAATAATGGCCCCATATACTGCTGCGTTCATGTGCGTTTGTCGTGCGCTGCGCATTTTCCCGGTGTGCGCCCATACGCGCTAGACGCTACATGTTGCATTATTTTTTTTTCCGGTCAAAATAGACAGAGATGATTGAGACAGAGATGATAGAAATGTGACACATAGACAACGCATGCGCCAAAAAAATGGGGCCCTATGATTTCTATGTACGCCCTTGCCCTCATCAATACTCACTGTGAGGCCTGCGTAGCTGCGCCCAGATGCTGGCGACCCTCTCGCTGGACCGGTATCGGAGGTCCGCCAGCTTTTTTCGGATCTGCGCTGTGGTCCGCTGCACATGAAAGCGACGCACCAGGCCCCGCCGGATCCTCTGCAGGACTACCTTTTTGTGGCGCATAGGATGCGCCACAGGTAGCCTGCAGTCATAGCCCCATCTGTCCACCCTGCTAATTAAATAGCGGACCTCTCCCTCCGTCCATTTTGCGCCGCGCTGTGTCGCCGCCATTTTCTGCACGCATTAGGCAACGCCAGCGTCATGACGTCACAGCGTGCGCACGTTCCATTACGTGTGCCCGCACTCTCGACGCAAAACGATATTGCGCTTGCAAAGTGACCGCAGCAGTCATGCGCCCAGCCATACACGTTCCAAGCTAGGCGATCGTAATGGCATCTCATATCTGTGTATGGCTTGAGGTCGAGAACCGTCACCTTGCGATTACAATCGCCTCGCATATCTGTGAATAGCTGTATATGAATGACGGGAGCTCATCGCCACCTTGCGAACACAATGGCCTCGCATATCTGTGAATAGCTGTATATGAATGACGGGAGCTCCCCTTGCGATCACAATGGCATCGCTTATCTGTGAATAGCTGTATATGAATGACGGGAGCTCCCCTTGCGATCACAATGACCTCGCTTATCTGTGAGTAGCTGTATATGAATAGCAGGAGCTCATCGCCACCTTGCGATCACAATGGCCTCGCTTATCTGTGAATAGCTGTATATGAATAGCAGGAGCTCATCGCCACCTTGCGATCACAATGGCCTCGCTTATCTGTGAATAGCTGTATATGAATGACGGGAGCTCCCCTTGCGATCACAATGGCATCGCTTATCTGTGAATAGCTGTATATGAATAGCAGGAGCTCATCGCCACCTTACGATCACAATGGCCTCGCTTATCTGTGAATAGCTGTATATGAATGACGGGAGCTCCCCTTGCGATCACAATGGCATCGCTTATCTGTGAATAGCTGTATATGAATAGCAGGAGCTCATCGCCACCTTGCGATCACAATGGCCTCGCTTATCTGTGAATAGCTGTATATGAATGACGGGAGCTCCCCTTGCGATCACAATGGCATCGCTTATCTGTGAATAGCTGTATATGAATAGCAGGAGCTCATCGCCACCTTACGATCACAATGGCCTCGCTTATCTGTGAATAGCTGTATATGAATGACGGGAGCTCCCCTTGCGATCACAATGGCATCGCTTATCTGTGAATAGCTGTATATGAATAGCAGGAGCTCATCGCCACCTTGCGATCACAATGGCCTCGCTTATCTGTGAATAGCTGTATATGAATGACGGGAGCTCCCCTTGCGATCACAATGGCCTCGCTTATCTGTGAATAGCTGTATGAATGACGGGAGCTCCCCTTGCGATCACAATGGCATCGCTTATCTGTGAATAGCTGTATATGAATAGCAGGAGCTCATCGCCACCTTGCGATCACAATGGCCTCGCTTATCTGTGAATAGCTGTATATGAATGACGGGAGCTCCCCTTGTTGACCTTTACCTCCCAAAATTTATTTTTATATATTTATTTCAATCTTTTAATCTTTAAACTATATGACAAAAAATATATGCTATATATTTAAAATTTATATATGCTGCTGTGGTGTATTATGTGTTATTTTTAATTATAAGGTTTGAACGCTAGTTAGACCATGGGCCTTTGAAATAATTGTTAATTTTTTAAATTTTTTCTTTATTTTTGTAACAATGAACTCCTATGACTGATGGTACTCCCATGACCCCGTGTGTGACAAGTAGATACAATGTAAAAAAAAAAATACACAACAAAAAACATTAGAAAAGGTTTTAAAAACTACAGCAGCTGGTAACATGTCTCGTTGCCATCCCCATTACTCCCTCCCCACATCTCACCCATCATTATCCCTTCTCCCATATTGATAAAATAATTGAAAAAAAAAAACACGAATGCATTTTTAAAATAATTTTTTTTTTATTATAAAAAGATTGTTTAAAAAACACAAAAAACTCAAAATCAAACTAGACCTGATGCTGCCAACTCACTGCACCAGGCCCATTAAAGTATTGGCAGTACTTGTCTCGGCCGGCCTTTGCATTGTCCTTGCTCCTGCCTTGATTGACAGGTTGAAGGCCTGCAATAGCGGGATCATTGTCACGCCATTCTCCGAGCACCACGTCACCATTGTTGTCCGAGTCCATGAATCCTGGCGGACTGTAAGTACCAGCATCGCGTTTGCGTAGAAAATTGTGCAGCACACAACAGGCCAACACCACCGAGTCTATGGATTCCAGCTTCATGTTGATTGGAGTGTGGAAAACCCTGAAGCGGTTGGCCATTATGCTGAAGGCATTCTCCACAACGCGCCGTGCCCTAGACAGTCTGTAATTAAAAATCTGCCTTTCCCCTGTCAAAGTCTTTTGTGGGTATGGTTTCACAAGATGCTCATGAAGGGGGAAGGCTTCATCACCCACAAACACAAAGTTTAGGTTGGCGGTGGTGTCCATGTTGGTTGGCAAGTTAAGTTTATTATTAAACAACCGTTCACCAAAACTTGTGTGCTCCAAAACGCCCCGTCAGAAACCCTTCCATTAATGCCAACATCAACGTCAATAAATTCATAATTGGCATTAACAAGGGCCATGAGGATCACGCTGAAGTAGCTCTTGTAATTATGAAAATAGGATCCGCTGTTGGCTGGTTGCGTGATCCGCACATGTTTGCCATCCAAGGCACCACCACAGTTTGGGAACTGCCAAATCCTTTCAAAATCAGAGGCAATAATTTGCCATTCCGCCACTGATTTGGGAAAAGGCATGTAGCTCCGTAAACTGCGGACGATGGCGTTGCATGTCTCCGGAATTAGTTCTCCAAGCAGCGACCGAGAAATTGCAGCAGAATATTGCAAATCCTTCATTGAACGTCCGGTTGCCAGAAATCGCAGCGTTACTGCCAAACGTTCCTCTGCTGAAACAGCTGCACGCATCCGGGTATCCTGCCGTTCAATGAGTGGCCTCACAGCTTCCAGTAGGAGCTTGAATGAATCCTCCGACATCCGTAGATAATTCCGGAAATCCTGCGGATTCTTCTCCTGCAACTCCCTCACTAGATGCATGTGGGTGAATCTGGACCTCTGCTCCAGCCATTCCCTGGTCCACATGCGACGCTTTGCTTGGAGCGCCTCTCTTCCACCCGCGCCTCTTCCTGACGATCTGCCTCCATTGACAGTGCAACTGCCACAATCATACGCTCCGCGGTGGACAGGTTCATTATGTGCAACCTGTACGGTAAAGAAGAGAAAACTTAATTATTAATTAATTACTATTAATAAAGTGTTTAAACAAAATAAAATAAAGAATAAAATAAAAAATATATATAAAAAAAAATAAATTAAACTTTCAGTTAACATTAATATACAGTTTACAAACGTCTAAAATGGTGGGGGGGTGTAAAATATATAAAGCAGACGAAAAAAAAAAAAAAATAAGGTCAGGGGTGTAAAATCAATAAAGCAGACGAAAAAAATAAATAAATAAATAAGGTCAGGGGTGTAAAATCAATAAAGCAGACGACGAAAAAAAAAAAAAAAAAATAAGGTCAAAAAACATTTTCAAACAACATCACAAACAATATGTACCTTGAATCCAAATATCCCGAAGATCCAAATCCAAAAGGGGATGGATGGTGCTCTATCGACTCAGACAGGATCGCAAAACCCACCACTGCGCCACAAATATGATCGCAAAACACCGACACGCGATACTATCCTCACAAAAACGCACAAAGCACAGTTGGAATCATCCACAAAGTGCTTTGGAAACAATGGATGGGGGCGCAGTTATTATAGCTGAGGTGATGTTGTGGTCACCAATCAGAGCTGAAGGGCGTTAATGAAAGAAAACAAAGTCCCGCCTCCGCCGCTGACTAATGCGTCGTTAACGAGGTCGCACACTGTTCACAAAAATGTGCCACACTCAGTGATATATACTTACCAGCGGGGGCACCGACGATAAAATAGGGTCCGGAACGATGTCAGCGACGAGCGAGATCACAGCAGGATCTCAGCAGGGGCCTCGTCGCTGGCAGATGCCGCACACAACAACGTCGCTAACGGGATCGCTAAATAGTGACGTTTTTTAGCGATCCCGTTAGCGATGTTGTTTAGTGTGGCATACCCTTGACAGACCATCGTAACCTTGAATTTATCAGGTCGGCTAAGTGCCTGACTCCTCGCCAGGCTCGCTGGAATCTTTTCTTAAAGCAATTTAATTTTATTATTTCTTATAGACCAGGATCGCGCAATGGAAAGGCTGATGCACTCTCTAGGATTTACTCAGCAGAGACACGTCCAATTACTCCTCCTAAGACTATTCTTCCTGACTCTAGATTCCTGGGAGTGATTCATAATCAAGACCTACTTAAGGACATCAAGGAAGCATACCATGCGGATTCCTTTTTGGCACAACCCCCAAGGGACGTAAGTCTTGTCTTTAAGAATGGTGTGTGGATTCAGGGACAACGTCTGTATATACCTGAAACAGTCAGATTGAGAGTATTGCAACTCATTCACGATTCCAAGATAGCCGGGCATAGGGGAATTCTAAAGACACAGGAATTTCTTTCTCGTTTCTTTTGGTGGCCCACTTGCAGGAAGGATGTTTTGAATTATGTCACTTCATGTGAGGTCTGTGCAAGATGCAAAACACCTCGCTCCTCACCAACTGGTCTGTTACAGCCTCTTCCCACCCCGTCCCGCCCGTGGGGATCCATTTCTATGGACTTCATTGTGGAGTTACCAACCTCTCAAGGGAAGAACACCATTCTAGTGGTGGTTGACCGTCTAACAAAGGCAGCTCATTTTATCCCTTGTGTCGGCTTACCCACTGCAAAACAGACATCAGATTTGATGATTAAAGATGTATTTCGCTTACATGGAGTACCGGATGAGGTTATTTCGGATCGAGGGGTGCAATTCACTTCAAGGTTTTGGCAAAATTTCTGTGCAGCATTGGACATTAAAGTAAACCTTTCTTCTGCTTTTCATCCCCAGACTAATGGACAGACCGAACGAACCAATCAAACCCTGGAGCAGTATCTCCGCTGCTTTATCTGCCACCTACAGGATGATTGGGTGGATCTACTTCCATTAGCTGAGTTCTCGTATAACAACTCTCAGAGCGCCTCCACTAAGCAGTCTCCTTTTTACTCCAATCTAGGTTATCATCCTAACATTCTACCACGATTTCCCATAGAAACGCCTTTACCAGCAGTGGCTGAAAGAATCACGTCTTTACAGAAGAATATGGATCTTCTAAAGGAGAATCTGGAATTGGCTCAGGAAAGGTACAAGAAAGCAGCAGATAAATTTCGTAAACCTGCACCAGCTTTCAAGGTAGGAGACCTGGTCTGGCTGTCAACCAGAAATCTTAAGTTAAAGATTCCATCGTCTAAGTTGGGACATAAGTACATTGGACCCTATAAAATCAGTAAAATTATAAGTGCCGTTGCTTGTCGTCTTCAACTGCCCAGAACTATGAGAATCCACCCTGTCTTTCATGTATCCCTACTAAAGGCTGCGACACCCAATACGTTTCCTGGACGTTCTTCTCCTTGCCCTGACCCAGTGCTAGTCGATGGTCAGGAAGAATTTGTGGTGGAAAGGATTTTAGATTCCAGGTTATATAGAAATCAGTTACAATATCTGATTAAATGGCAGGGCTACCCAGTGGAGGACAACTCATGGGAACCAGTCAATAACGTTAATGCTCCTCGCTTGCTCCGTCAGTTTCATCAGAGGTACCCACACAAGCCTGGTCTGAGGTCATCCGGAGGTTGTCCCTAAGGGGGGAGTAATGTAAGGTTCTTTGTCTCTTTTGACATGTTCCTTGAAACTCAGTTTTCCGTCGGCTATTTTGCTTTCTGTCTTGCTGCAGCTATCTTGCCCTCAGTTAATATGGAGGTTCCAGCTTTCATGTTCCCGCCCTGATTCTCTCCTCTTGCTTCTTAAGCAGCCTCAGCTGAACAATCAGTGCTCCTGAATCAAGCTTCAGTCAGCCTGTGACCTGACTCCTGGAAACCTAGGATTTTGGACTCCAGCTATTTCCTACTGAGGAACTTTGGAACACTTTTGGACTCTGGAAACCTGCTGTTTGGTGAATCCATGTTTGCAGAGGAATTACGGTACAGAGAAGAGATCCTGAACCTGCTTTGGAGAGTTATTGTAGAGCTTAAAGTTACTCTGGCCTGCTGTGTCTCCTGCCTCTGTTCCTGCAAACTGTGTGACCTTTTCAGCATGCTTGTATGAAGTAATACAAGTCATTTCATATCAATCTGTGTCTCCTGTGTTTTCCTCGCACCCAAGCACAAGACGCTATAGGAACTGTACACTATACATGACAACCACACGAGACCATCCGCCCGGTAGACGACTTCTGGGTCAGAACTGCTCCTGCACCTATGGAAGAAGCGTCAACCTCAAGAAAAAATTGCTCACTTGAATTAGGACGATGGAGAACGGGTGCGGAAGCAAAAGCTTTTTTGAGAGAAACAAAGGCCTCTTCTGCCTCGGAGGACCATTCCTTAGAGTTTACGCCTTTCCGGGTTAAGGCTGTGATTGGAGCCACTCGGGTGGAAAAGTGTGGAATAAATTGCCGGTAGTAATTGGCGAACCCTAGGAACCTTTGTATGGCTTTTAGCCCAGACGGATGAGGCCAGTTGAGAACTGCAGACAACTTCTCCGGATCGATCTTTAATCCTGTGGAAGATACAATGTACCCAAGGAAAGGCAAAGAAGACTGCTCAAAGAGGCATTTCTCATATTTGGCATAGAGCCTGTTCTCTCTCAGTCTTTGTAAGACCAGGCGTACTTGCCGCCGGTGTGACGTTAAATCAGCAGAGAAAATCAAAATATCGTCCAGGTAAACCACGACACATGTATAGAGCAAGTCCCTGAAAATGTCATTAACAAATTCCTGAAAAACCGCAGGTGCATTGCTTAGGCCGAATGGCATTACCAGGTATTCATAGTGGCCGTCACGGGTGTTGAAGGCTGTTTTCCATTCGTCTCCCTCTCTGATTCGGATCAGGTTGTAGGCCCCTCTGAGGTCCAATTTGGTGAAGATATTGGCCCCTCGGAGACGATCAAACAGCTCTGAAATAAGAGGCAATGGATACCTGTTTTTTACCGTGACCTGATTGAGACCCCGATAGTCAATGCAGGGCCGCAAGGATCCATCCTTCTTCTTCACAAAGAAGAATCCAGCTCCTGCTGGTGACGATGACTTTCGGATAAATCCTCTATCCAGATTCTCTTGGATGTAGTCCGACATGGCCTGAGTCTCTGCCTGTGAAAGGGATAAACTCTCCCGCGAGGAGGAGATGCTCCAGGAAGAAGCTCTATCTGACAGTCATACGACTTGTGTGGAGGTAGTCTCTCAGCCTCTTTTTTCCCAAAGACGTCAGAGAAGGACCAATAGGCGGAAGGCAACCCTGGCAGGGTATCAGGCTGGACAGGAGGCGAAGCAGGTTGAATCCGGGTTAAGCAACGATTCATGCAGGTATCTCCCCAACGCAGAACTTCTCCAGTTTTCCAATTCAGGACTGGTTCATGCATCTGGAGCCAAGGTAAACCTAAGAGCATGGGATGGGATAAACCGGGATATACATAAAAATGCATTAGTTCAGTATGCATTAGACCTACCCGGAGTTCCACCAACTCGGTTTGAAACTGGACGGGCTCGGTCAGCGGTTTGCCATCCACGGCGGACACCTGTAACGGATCAGGAAGACGCTGGACAGGTAAGCGGTAATGATCCACAACCGCCTGCTGGATGAAGTTCCCTGCAGCTCCAGAATCCAGTAGACAGTGTTCGGAGAATTTTATTGCCCCATAGGACACGGAGACTGAGATGTGTAAAGAGGGAGAGGACTGTTCTCTACCTAGGTTGGCCCCTCCTACTGGACCTAGGCACTGGAGTTTCCGACTTTTTAGGACAGAAATTAATCAAATGTTCAGAACTACCGCAGTAGTAACAACTTCCCTCCTTGCGACGTGACTCCCGACGGCGGGTGGCCAAATTTACATGGTCCACCTCCATGGCCTCGGAGGAGGAAAGCGAGGTACCTGTTTTATACAAACTAGAGTCCAGGTGATAGGACCTTTTGTCCCGCTTGATCTCCATGGAACGCTCCTGAAAACGCAGGTCAATTCGGGTTGCCAAGGATATTAGCTCCTTCAAGAGGGTAGGTCTGTGCCGTCCCGCCAGCTCATCCTTGATTCTTCCGGATAGGCCTTCCCAGAAGTTTGCAACCAGGGTCTCATTGTTCCACGATAATTCAGACGAGAGGGTGCGGAATTTAACAGCATACTGAGCTACCGTGAGAGTACCTTGGCGCAGACGGAGCAGAGCTGAGGCAGTTGAAGTGGTGCGACCGGTTCATCGAAAGTCCTGCGAAAAGCCTCTAGGAAAGATTGAAGATCGTTAACCAGCGGATCCCCTCTCTCCCATAGCGGGTTTAGCCAGGCGAGGGCTTCTCCTCCCAGGTGTGACATGATGAAGCCCACCTTGGCTCGGTCAGAAGCAAACATATGCCCCAAGATTTCGAAGTGTAGAGTGCACTGATTGAGAAAACCCCGACACAGAGTAGGATCACCCTGGAAACGGGTAGGAGCCGCCAGACGGGGACCTTGATTTGCCATGGGAACTGGTACCTGAGTATTGATAGGAGAGTCAGGTGCAGACGAGGAACCCAAGGAATCCATGCGGGAAGACAAGCTGCGTAGATAAGTCGTGATCTTGTCCTGTTGAACTCCCAAACGGGTCACCTCCTGGCACAGATCCGTAGTCGGAGATCTCTGGGATCCAGCGGGTTCCATGGCCGGAGCAATCTGTAACGAATGGAAGCGGAGGCAGAGGTGGTGAAGTTCACATTCGTTTTTATTTTTAAATGTGGAACCTCGAGACCGCGGTCCGGGGGGCTCCGAAGGGGGCGTAACTAGTGAGCCCCGGGTACCCGTAGTAAGGCCCCTCGAACAGGACCAGAATGGAATACCCGGAGGACACAGGTGCTACCTCCAGTTAGACCCCGAACACGTGGCAGCTGTCCCAGAGGGACCAAAAGGGTAACAGGTATTTACAGAGTCCGTGGAGGGTTCTTGACGGAGAAGGGTAAGGTCCTGGTCCAGAACGGATGGTAGTAGGCTGGCTTCAGTGACCTTGTCACGGTCCACGGGTACGGATGGCTGATGGCGGAACGGGATGACACTAGCGCCAGTAATAGCTGAGATTGTCCAGATTAGCCAGATACGGGTTAGCAATGATCTGAGGAGACAAACAGTATCAGCGAAGCACAGAGACTGCAAACGCAGCGCAGACAGATCAGGAACAGAACCGGATGTAGCAATGATAGAACACGTTGCTCCGGCACTCCCCTAATGGTGGAGTGACCAGATATAGTACTGAGTGCGCAGCCATTGGATAATTAGCTATTTCAAAAGATGCACGCTGCCCCTTTAAGAGAGGCGGTGGGCGCGGCCTCGCGTCCTAAGCCGTCTATCAGGAGGCCTGCCAGCAGCGTGCCAGGAAGTGGAGGAGGACACAGGACGCCATGGAGCAGATGGGACATGAGACCCCAGCCCCCGCACAGACTGCTGCAGAGGAACAGGTGAGTGAGCCGAACAGAGTGCAGAGCGCTGGGACCGGGTGTAACAACCACAACTGGAGGCCCAGCAACCAGAGCCCCACAAACGGAGGCCCAGCAACTGGAGAACCAGCAACCAGGAGTGCAGCGGACGGAGGTTAAGTGAGCAGAATTCAAGTGAGTGAGCAGAGGCCGATTGATCAAAAGTCCAACATGCAAAGGCCTAGAAAGCAGAGACAAAGCAATCAGAGGTACAGGGAGCAGAAGTCCAGTGACTATAGACCAAGCACCTTGAGGTCGAGCAAGCAAAGAGCAAGTAACTGGAAGTTCAGCGAGCAGTGATCTAGTGAGCAGAGACCGACCCACCAGAGGTCCAACGAGCAGAGGCCCAGCGAGAAGTGATCTAGTAAATAGAGACCGAACCACCAGATAACCAGCGAACAGTGACCAAGTGAGCAGAGGCCAAGCCATCAGAGGTCCAGCGAGCAGAGGCCTCTGGGAACAGTGATCTAGTGAGCAGAGACTGAGCCACCAGAGGTTCAGCGAGCAGAGGCCTCTAGGAACAGTGATCTAGTGAGCAGAGACTGAGCCACCAGAGGTTCAGCGAGCAGAGGCCTCTAGGAACAGTGATCTAGTGAGCAGAGACTGAGCCACCAGAGGTCCAGCGAGCAGAGGCCTCTGAGAACAGTGATCTAGTGAGTAGACCGAGCCACCAGAGGTCCAGCGAGCAGTGATCTAGTGAGTAGACCGAGCCATCAGAAGTCCAGCGAGCAGAAGCCCAGCTCCACCAAAGCGGCCACATCACAGCTACACCACTGAGCTGCACCACAAAGGCCACATCACAGAGGCCACACCACAGCGCTCCACCACAGCGGAAACTCTACAGCGCTCCACCACAGCAGGCACTACAGCACTCCACCACAGCTGCCATACCACAGCGGCCACTCTACAGCGCTTCACCACAGCGGCCACTCTACAGCGCTCCACCACAGCGGCCACTCTACAGCGCTTCACCACAGCGGCCACTCTACAGCGCTCCACCACAGCGGCCACTCTACAGCGCTTCACCACAGCGGCCACTCTACAGCGCTCCACCACAGCGGCCACTCTACAGCGCTCCACCACAGCAGCCACACCACAGAGCTGCACCACAGCGGCCACACCACAGTTCTCCACCACAAAGGCCACATCACAGAGGCCACACCACAGTGGCCACTCCACAGCGCTTCACCACAGCGGCCACTCTACAGCGCTCCACCACAGTGGCCACTCCACAGTGCTCCACCACAGCAGCCACTCTACAGCGCTCCACCACAGCGGCCACTCTACAGCGCTCCACCACAGCAACCACTCTACAGCGCTCCACCACAACTGGCACTCTACAGCGCTCCACCACAGCGGCCACTCTACAGCGCTCCACCATAGCTACCACACCACAGAGCTGCACCACAAAGGCCACATCACAGAGGCCACACCACAGCGCTCCACCACAGCGGCCACTCTACAGTGCTCCACCACAGCGGCCACTCTACAGCGCTCCACCACAGCTGCCACACCACAGAGCTGCACCACAGCGGCCACTCTACAGCGCTCCACCACAGCTGCCACACCACAGAGCTGCACCACAGCGGCCACTCTACAGCGCTCCACCACAGCGGCCACACCACAGTTCTCCCACCACAAAGGCCACATCACAGTGGCCACTCCACAGCGCTTCACCACAACAGCCACTCTACAGCGCTCCACCACAGTGGCCACTCCACAGTGCACCACAGCGGCCACTCTGCAGCGCTCCACCACAGCAGCCACTCTACAGCGCTCCACCACAGCTGGCACTCTACAGCGCTCCACCACAGCTGGCACTCTACAGCGCTCCACCACAGCGGCCACTCTACAGCGCTCCACCACAGCTGCCACACCACAGAGCCGCACCACAGCGGCCACTCCACAGAGCGCCACCACAGCGGCCACTCTACAGCGCTCCACCACAGCTGGCACTCTACAGCGCTCCACCACAGCGGCCACTCTACAGCGCTCCACCACAGCTGCCACACCACAGAGCCGCACCACAGCGGCCACTCCACAGAGCTCCACCACAGCGGCCACTCTACAGCGCTCCACCACAGCAGGCACTCTACAGTGCTCTACCACAGCTGCCACTCTACAGCGCTCCACCACAGCTGCCACACCACAGAGCCGCACCACAGCGGCCACTCCACAGAGCTCCACCACAGCGGCCACTCTACAGCGCTCCACCACAGCAGGCACCCTACAGCGCTCCACCACAGCTGCCACTCTACAGCGCTCCACCACAGCTGCCACACCACAGAGCCGCACCACAGCGGCCACTCCACAGAGCTCCACCACAGCGGCCACTCTACAGCGCTCCACCACAGCTGGCACTCTACAGCGCTCCACCACAGCTGGCACTCTACAGCGCTCCACCACAGCGGCCACTCTACAGCGCTCCACCACAGCTGCCACACCACAGAGCCGCACCACAGCGGCCACTCCACAGAGCTCCACCACAGCGGCCACTCTACAGCGCTCCACCACAGCTGGCACTCACAGGCTCACCACAGCGGCCACTCTACAGCGCTCCACCACAGCTGCCACACCACAGAGCTCATCCACAGCGGCCCCTCACAGGCTCCACCACAGCGGCCACTCACAGCGCTCACCACAGCAGGCACTCTACAGCGCTCCACCACAGCTGCCACTCACAGCGCTCCACCACAGCTGGCCACTCCAGCAGCCCACCACAGCGGCCACTCACAGCGCTCCACCACAGCGGCCACTCTACAGCGCTCCACCACAGCAGGCACCTACAGCGCTCCACCACAGCGTGCCACTCTACAGCGCTCCACCACAGCTGCCACACCACAGAGCCGCACCACAGCGGCCACTCCACAGAGCTCCACCACAGCGGCCACTCTACAGCGCTCCACCACAGCTGGCACCACAGCGCTCACCACAGCGGCCACTCTACAGCGCTCCACCACAGCGCCACACCACAGAGCGCCCAGGCCACTCCACAAAGGCCCACATCACAGGGCCACTCCTACAGCGCTCTCACCACAGCACAGGCACTCACAGGCTCACACAGCTCCATCACAGCGCTCCACCACAGCTGGCCACTCACACAAGGCACACCACAGCGGCCACTCCACAGAGCTCCACCACAGCGGCCACTCTACAGCGCTCCACCACAGCGGCACTCTACAGCGCTCCACCACAGCTGGCCACTCTACAGCGCTCCACCACAGCTGCCACACCCACAAGCCGCACCACGCGGCACTCACAGAGCCCACACAGGCTCACCACAGCAGCTCGCACCACAGCGGCCACTCCACAGCGCTCCACCACAGCGGCCACTCTACAGCGCTCCACCACAGCTGGCACTCTACAGCGCTCCACCACAGCGGCCACTCTACAGCGCTCCACCACAGCTGCCACACCACAGAGCCGCACCACAGCGGCCACTCCACAGAGCTCCACCACAGCGGCCACTCTACAGCGCTCCACCACAGCTGGCACTCTACAGTGCTCTACCACAGCGGCCACTCTAACAGCGCTCCACCACAGCTGCCACACCACAGAGCCGCACCACAGCGGCCACTCCACAGAGCTCCACCACAGCGGCCACTCTACAGCGCTCCACCACAGCAGGCACTCTACAGCGCTCCACCACAGCTGCCACTCTACAGCGCTCCACCACAGCTGCCACACCACAGAGCCGCACCACAGCGGCCACTCCACAGAGCTCCACCACAGCGGCCACTCTACAGCGCTCCACCACAGCAGGCACCCTACAGCGCTCCACCACAGCGGCCACTCTACAGTGCTCTACCACAGCTGCCACTCTACAGCGCTCCACCACAGCAGGCCAATCTACAGTGCTCTACCACAGCTGCCACTCTACAGCGCTCCACCACAGCTGCCACATCTACAGTCTCCCACCACAAAGGCCACACACAGCGCCCACCACAGTGCTCAACCACACGGCCACTCATGGGCTCCACCACACGGCCAATCTACAGCGCTCCACCACAGCGGCCACTCTACAGTGCTCCACCACAGCAGGCACTCTACAGCGCTCCACCACAGCGGCCACTCTACAGTGCTCCACCACAGCGCCACCCACAGAGCTCCACCACAGCGGCCACACCACAGTTGCTCCCACCACAAGGCCACACCACAGCGCGCCACTCTACAGGAGCTCCACCACAGCGGCCACTCACGGAGCTCCACCACAGCGGCCACTCTACAGCGCTCCACCACAGCAGGCACTCTACAGCGCTTCACCACAGCGGCCACTCTACAGAGCTCCACAAGCGGCCACTCTACAGAGCTCCACCACAGCGGCACACCACAAGCTGCACCACAGCGGCCACTCTACAGCGCTCCACCACAGCGGCACTCTACAGCGCTCCACCACAGCGGCCACTCTACAGCGCTCCACCACAGCGGCCACTCTACAGCGCTCCACCACAGCAGGCACTCTACAGCGCTCCACCACAGTGGCCACTCTACAGCGCTCCACCACAGCTGCCACACGAGTGCCACAGCGGCCACTCTACAGAGCTCCACCACAGCGGCCACTCTACAGCGCTCCACCACAGCGGCCACACCACAGTTCTCCCACCACAAAGGCCACATCACAGAGGCCACACGACAGCGGCCACTCTACAGCGCTTCACCACAGCGGCCACTCTACAGCGCTCCACCACAGTGGCCACTCCACAGTGCTCCACCACAGAGGCAACACAGCGCTCCACACCACAGCGGCCGCTCCGCAATGCTCCAGCATAATGGCCACACCACCGCGCTCTAACACAGTGGCCACACAACAGCACTACACCAGAGACACACAGCCCTCCACACCACAGCGCTCCACACCACAGCGCTCCACCGCAGCACACCAGCACAGTGGCCACACCGCGCTCCACACCACAGAGCTCCAGTACAACAGCCACCACCACAGCGCTTCACCACTGCCGCGACACCGCGCTCCACACCACAGCGCTCCATTACAATGCACCAGCACAGCAGCCAAACCACAGCCAACACACCCTGGCGCTCCACCACATAGCTGTACCACAGCGGCCACACCACAGAGCACATCACAGAGGCCACATCACAGAGGCCACATCACAGAGGCCACACCACAACACTCACAACACAAGAAGGGGCACAAAGGAAAAAAATGACTACAAAGAAGTAAGAGGATGATGCAGAGAAGGAAGATGATGCAAAGGAGGAACAGAAAGTCTAGGCGGAAAAGGATGTAAACAGAGGAAAAAAACAGAAAAGGATGAAAGAGAGGAAGGGGACGCTTGCAAAACGCTAGTTTCTTGCGGGAATACACATACCAATAAAAATGCGTATTTCCCGCGGCAGGGAGGTGCGGGATTGCAGTGGAAATTTCCACGGCAATTCCGCAACGTGTACACATAGCCTAAGAGGATGCAGAAGAGGAAGAGAAAATACAAAAAGGAAGCAGAGAAGGAAGAAGTAGAGGAGAATGAACATACAAAGAGGAAGAAGAGAAAATACAAAGAGGAAGAAGAGGAAGCAGAGGAGAAAGAACATAAGGAAGCAGAGGAGGAAGAGAAAATACAAAGAGGAAGAAGAGGAAGCAGAGGAGAAAGAACATAAGGAAGCAGAGGAGGAAGAGAACATACAAAGAGGAAGAAGAGGAAGCAGAGGAGAAAGAACATAAGGAAGCAGAGGAGGAAGAGAAAATACATGCAGGAAGCAGAGGAGGATGTTTCCACGGGTTACGACTGTTCTATGTGGCAGAAGGTGAGGAGTGACGGAGCAGTGTCAGGATTCCGACTCCCAGACTTCTTTGTTGTGATATTTTGGAGTCAATAAGTCGATGCAGTTTCCCAGGACTCCGGCGCTTCCAGATCCACTGCTACCTGAGGGGCCGGATACTTGACACTACAACCAGGAAGACACATAAATATCAGACGGGAGAAAAACCAAGGAGTACAGGAGGCACTGACCTCGGGCCCCAGCTCCAAGGGGCCCCTATCACTGATTGGAGGACGGAAGCACTAGGACGGATGTCATCACTTCAGACAGATCGGCTTAGGGTTGACCTGGTGATCAATACACAGTGATGAGCAAATGTACACCCCCTGTATGAGCAGGACCCTCAAACTACAGCTGGGGGTGGGGCCCGGTGGTATAACCTGGGGACCAGGAAAAGCTCGCTACTTCACCTGCTGGTGGTGTGTGACACTGCAGGTTTTCCAGTGGGTCAGAGAATTAAAGTTGTGACTTTTTTATTGATTTTTTTCTGTAATCAAAAGTCTTTTTTAGGAGAAAGTGACAGAAGTTGCAGTTTGGAGAAGCTTCGCTCCCTATGGACATGTCTGCGTCATCGGAGCCTGACCTCCATATTTGCCCGGAGTCCACTGGAGCAAGAACACTGGGGGCTTCCTGAGACATGTCCTTGTCCTGTGAGACCAAGGCTGTGACCAGACGGGGGGCTCCCCGCGCCGGCGCTGCGGAGACCTCAGGGCACAGCCCGGCCTCAGCTCACCAGGATTATTACACCCAGATCCCATGTTAATGAATTGCAGGAAATTAATTAAACTTCATTTACTGAGAAAACAAAGAGTCATCAGATGATCGACTGCAGCGAAGGACAAACAACGGAAACTTTCTACTCCACAAGATCCCTGCCTGCACGAATCCGAGGATCGAGAGTCCCAGGACTGCTCACAGCTGAGAGTCTGCTACAATGTATCAGAGCAGAGAACATCAGCCAAACCTTATCAGGTCCACAGTCTGCAACAATCTATCAGAGCAGAGAACATCAGTAATGGCTGATAACAGGGAGTAATAGCACAGAGCCCAGGCAGAAGCGTCTCCTTCAGCGGCTGACAACTCCCTACAGTCAGAGATTAGTCTCCCTGACAGCAAACTGGAAACATGTCACCTGAGATGTCACCTGAGATGTCACCCCCTTCCCCCGCTGCGGCCTCACATGACTCCTGTGTGTCACTGGGGTCACGATGACCGGCAGCTCCAGAGGGAAGCGGAAAAAGAGCAGCAGCCGAGCACCGAGAAACCGAAGGGAAAGAACAGAAGAAAGAGCGACAGTACCATCCGCCTGCAAGTAATGACCGGAGAGCGCTGCACCGGAGCACATACTGCGACACCACATGTATATACACTGACAGCATACAAGGACCCCACCGGAGACTCGCTGCGGCCCCCAACGACCAGCCAGGAGGAGCGACAATGTATTACACAGTCCTATGTAACCTCACAGAGTCAGTACTGTATATACACAGTGACTGCACCAGCAGAATAGTGAGTGCAGCTCTGGAGAATAATACAGGAGGTAACTCAGGATCATAATGTAATGTATGTACACAGTGACTGCACCAGCAGAATAGTGAGTGCAGCTCTGGAGAATAATACAGGATGTAACTCAGGATCAGTAATGTAATGTATGTACACAGTGACTGCACCAGCAGAATAGTGAGTGCAGCTCTGGGGTATAATACAGGATGTAACTCAGGATCAGTAATGTAATGTATGTACACAGTGACTGCACCAGCAGAATAGTGAGTGCAGCTCTGGAGTATAATACAGGAGGTAACTCAGGATCAGTAATGTAATGTATGTGCACAGTGACTGCACCAGCAGAATAGTGAGCGCAGCTCTGGAGTATAATACAGGAGTAACTCAGGATCAGTAATGTAATGTATGTGCACAGTGACTGCACCAGCAGAATAGTGAGCGCAGCTCTGGAGTATAATACAGGATGTAACTCAGGATCAGTAATGTAATGTATGTACACAGTGATTACACCAGCAGAATAGTGAGTGCAGCTCTGGAGTATAATACAGGAAGTAACTCAGGATCAGTAATGTATGTACACAGTGACTGCACCAGCAGAATAGTGAGTGCAGCTCTGGAGTATAATACAGGATGTAACTCAGGATCAGTAATGTAATGTATGTACACAGTGACTGCACCAGCAGAATAGTGAGTGCAGCTCTGGGTATAATACAGGAGGTAACTCAGGATCAGTAATGTAATGTATGTACACAGTGACTGCACCAGCAGAATAGTGAGTGCAGCTCTGGAGTATAATACAGGATGTAACTCAGGATCAGTAATGTAATGTATGTACACAGTGACTGCACCAGCAGAATAGTGAGTGCAGCTCTGGAGTATAATACAGGATGTAACTCAGGATCAGTAATGTAATGTATGTACACAGTGACTGCACCAGCAGAATAGTGAGTGCAGCTCTGGAGTATAATACAGGATGTAACTCAGGATCAGTAATGTATAGTATGTACACAGTGACTGCACCAGCAGAATAGTGAGTGCAGCTCTGGGTATAATACAGGATGTAACTCAGGATCAGTAATGTAATGTATATACACAGTGACTGCACCCCAGAAAAGTGGGAGCTCTGGAGTATAATACAGGAGGTAATCAGATCAGTAATGAAAAGTATTTTCAGTTACTGACCAGCAGAATATGATGCAGCCTGGGGTTTTAAACAGGAGTAACTCAGGATTAAGAAAAATGTAACATTTACGCCCCGCAAAAAGTGGTGCAGCTCTGGGGTATTACAGGATGTAACTCGGTCGTAAATTTAAAGTATGTAAACCCGGACTGCACCGAGAATAGTGAGTGAGCTCTGGGTATAATACAGGAAATTTAAAAAGGGTCAGTAAAGTAATTTATGTACACATTACTGACAGCAAATTTTTGCAGCTCTTGGGGTAAATACAGGGGTTTCAGGGTCAGAAGTAAAAGTATTACCAGGGATGCACCCCAGAATAGTGAGTGCAGCTCTGGGTATAAAACAGGAGGGAAAAAGGATAGTAATGTAATGTATTACACAGTTACTGACCAGCGAATAGTGAGTGCGCTCTGGGGAAATACAGGAGGAACTCAGGATCAGTAATGAAATGTACCATGACTGCACCACAGAAATGAGTGCAGCTTGGGGGTTTAAAACAGGGTTTAACTCAGGTCAGTAATGTAATGTATTAAAACAATACTGACCAGCAGAAATGTGAGTGAGTCTGGAATAAACAGGGGGTAATCAGGGCTAGTAAGTATGTACACAGTACTGACCAGCAGAAAGTGGTGCAGCTCTGGGTATAAAACAGGGTTTAGGTCAGTAATGAAAGTATGACACATGACTCCACAAAAATCAGCTTGGATATATTTACAGGAGGAACTAAAAAACAAATTAACACAATACGCACCCAAATAATGCACTTTTTTAAAAAAAAATGAAATCAGGACGTAAGAAGATTACACGAAAAACCCGCGATTAGTACAAACTCTGGGGTTAACCCCCGGGAAAAATCAGGACATTTAAATTTTTAAAAGTACACCCAAAAGGTGCAAGCCGGGGTATAATACACTCGCCAATCAAATTAAATTTACACAGTACTAAACCCGCAGAATTGAGGCAGTCTGGGGTATAAAACGGGGTAAAAACAGGATCATAAAGTATGATGCCGTTACTGCCAGCAAAAATTTAGTGCAGCTTGGGGTAAATACGGATGTAACCGGTTCAGTAAATTAATTATGTACAGGCGCACCCCCAAATGGGTGCATCGGGGATAATACAGGATTAATCAGGTCAGTAAGAAGTATTTTAAAAAAAAACTGCCCCAGCAGAATAGTGAGGCACTCTGGGGTAAATCAGGAGGAATCAGGGCTAAAGTATGTACAAGTGATGCACCACGAATATGATTAGCCTGGGGTAAATCAAGAAATAGGGTCAGAAAAGAATGTATGTACACATACTGCCCCGCAGAATGTGATGCAGCTCGGAGTAAAACAGGAGGGAAACAGGGTCATAAATTTTGACACAAGACACCCGCAGAAAAGTAGTGCACTTGGGGTATAAAAGGATTTTAAATCGGTCAGTAATGTAATGTTTACAAGTGACTGCAAAACCCGAGAATAGGAGTGCAGCTCTGGGGATAAAACAGGATTAACCCGGACAGTAAATGTAATTTTGACAAGTTACTGTACACGAATAGTGAGTGCAGTTGGGGTATAATACAGGGGTAATGGTCAAATGTAAGTATGTACACTGACTGCACCGCAAAAATGAGTGCAGCTCGGGGTAAATCCCGGTCCTCCGGGTCAGATGTAATTAGCACAGTGACTGTCCCCCTTTAAGTGGTTAGCTTTTAATAATACAGGAATAAATAGGGCTTTGGGTAATGTAAATACCCCCCCCTTTTGG
>JARQOD010002196.1:0-81757 GCA_033576555.1 Oophaga sylvatica
TTGTCTGGCCATGAGGAGCGGCTTGCCACTGAGGTTCAGAATATTGCTACCTATCTTGCTGGGTTGCCGGTTGTGGAACCTAGGATTCCCATACCAGATTTATTTTGGGGGATCGGTCTAAATTTCTGAATTTCAAAAATAACTAAGTTGTTTTTTGCCTTGAAGCCTAAGTCCTCAGGGAATGCAGCACAGCAGGTTTAAATTGTCATCTCTCTGCTGTGCGGCGACGCTCAGGATTGGGCTTTTTCCCTGACACCTGGGGATCCTGTTTTGAATGATATTGATGTATTTTTTCAGGCTCTGGGGTTATTGTACGATGAACCTAATGTCACTGATCAAGCTGAAAAGAACTTGTTGGCATTAAATCAGGGTCGTGAAGACGCTGAGTTTCAGAGATTCCGAAAGTGGGCAGTCCTGACCAAATGGAATGATGATGCTTTGGCAGCCCTTTTTCGGAAGGGTTTGTCATAAAATGTAAAGGACGTTATGGTGGGATTCTGTTATGAATGTGCTAGAGATGGTTTCTGAGTAGAGGCTCCCTCTGGTGGTTACAGACAGTACTGAACCTTTCAGCGAGGAGTGGCAATCTGGAATCACGGACTGGTCTGATATAAGGGAGGTTCCCTCCCATGATGGTTGCCGGTGATCAATTGTTCTTGTCTCAATTGTGGTTCCTGGTTCATTTGGAAGTTTGCTGGAGTCCTGCCTGCATCTCCTGCTTTCAGATAACATATTTTTTGCTTTTCTTTTTGTGCTTGCTTTTTGCATTGTTTTCTGCACTTTTGTGGAGGTCAGCCAGGTCCCCTCCTGGGGCCTGAGCTCCTCACAGTTTTTCTGCAGCCACTGTTATTTGCTCATACGCTTTTTCCTGTTTTTTCAGCGGCTGCGGCTTGGTTTTTGTTCGTACTGAGATCTGATTTAGTGGGTGGCGAGATCGTGTGATCTCAGTATTTTTGTAACCAGAATTGTTGGATTTTTGTAGGGTTTTCTGGGTTGCAGAAAGTAATCTCTCCTGTCCTATCCTATTTAGTCAGCTTGTGGCCCCAGCATTTGCTCAGTCTATTTTCTGCCTATGTTTGTATTTTCATCTTGTCTAACCGCCATTATATGTTTGGGGGCTTCCTATTTTCTTTGAGGATCTGCTCCAGGGCAGATAGCTTTCATCTTTCTGCCTTTAGGTGTAGTTATCTCTCAGGCTGTGACGAGGCGTCTAGGATCAACGTAGGAATGCTCCACGGCTACCTCTAGTTGTGTCGTTAGTTTAGGAATCTGCAACCCATCAGTTACCAACATCTCAGGTGTTCGGCCGCCCTGCTGTTGTTCCTGTCCTCCTCAGCTACTGAAACATAACAGGATTCCCTGTTCCCTCTGGTCTCAATGATTCTATGTCTTGGCTATTCAAATTGACAGAAGTTTACGTGAGCGCAGAGGTATGCGTGAGATGGTGTTGCCTTGTGAGCCAGCTCCTGAGCCCATGCAGTGTGATGGAGTGACTTCTGGGGCTCAGCGTCATGAGTTTCGAAAGCGTAATGGGTTATGTTTCTACTGTGGTGACGCTTCTCATGCTATTTCCATCTGCCCTAAATGGGGAAGACGTTTTGTGCGCTCAGTTGTCTTGGGTAGTGTTCAGACTCTCTGGAACTCTCTACCCCAACAAATCAGACTCGCGCCTACCGTGGAAACCTTCAAAAAGAACTTGAAGACCCACCTCTTCTGACAAGCCTACAACCTGCAGTGATCATCAGTCTACTGAACCACCGTACGACCAGCTCTACCCTATCCTAGTGTATCCTCACCCATCCCTGTAGACTGTGAGCCCTTGCGGGCAGGGTCCTCTCTCCTTCTGTACTTGTGTGTGCCTTGTATTGCTCATGTTTACTGTACTTGTTTATATTTGCCCCTCTTCACATGTAAAGCGCCATGGAATAAATGGCGCTATAAAAATGTATAATAATAATAATGTGTTTAGTGAGAGTAAGTCTGCATCCTTACCTCCTCAGAGAAGCTGTAATGTATGTAGTACAGTTCATATAGCGTCTTGTGCTTGGGTGCGATGAAAACACAGGAGTCACAGGTTTGATATAGAAAAGTCCTGTATTACTTCATACAAGTTGGCAGAAATAGTCACACAGTTTGCAGACACAGAAACAGGAGACACAGCAGGCCAGAGTAATCCAAGCTCAGCAATCACTCTCCAATACAGATTCAGGATCTTCTTCTCTGTTACCGTAAGTCCATGCAAACGTGGGTCTTTCAAAGAGCAGGGTTCAGAGTCCACAAGTGCTTCAGAGTTCCTCAGTAGGAATAGCTGGAGTACAAGGTCCAAGGCTTACAGGAGTCAAGTCACAGGTTCACTGCAGGCTAGATTCTGAAGCACTGATTGCTCAGCTGTGGCTGCTTAAGAAGCAAAGGAGAGAATCAGGGCGGGAACATGCAAGCTGGAAACTCCATTTTGACTGAGGGCAAGATAGCTGCAGCAAGACAGAAAGTAAAATGGCTGACGAACAAACTGAGTTTCCGGAATATATACATAGAACCTTACATTACTCCCCCCTTAAGGACAACCTCCGGATGACCTCAGACCAGGCTTGTGTGGGTACCTCTGATGAAACTGACGGAGCAAGCGAGGAGCATTAACGTTATTGACCGGTTCCCATGAGTTGTCCTCCACTGGGTAGCCCTGCCATTTAATCAGATATTGTAACTGATTTCTATACAACCTGGAATCTAAAATCCTTTCCACCACAAATTCTTCCTGACCATCGACTAGCACTGGGTCAGGGCAAGGAGAGGAACGTCCAGGAAACGTATTGGGTGTCGCAGCCTTTAGTAGGGATACATGAAAGACAGGGTGGATTCTCATAGTTCTGGGCAGTTGAAGACGACAAGCAACGGCACTTATAATTTTACTGATTTTATAGGGTCCAATGTACTTATGTCCCAACTTAGACGATGGAATCCTTAACTTAAGATTTCTGGTTGACAGCCAGACCAAGTCTCCTACCTTGAAAGCTGGTGCAGGTTTACGAAATTTATCTGCTGCTTTCTTGTACCTTTCTTGAGCCGATTCCAGATTTTCCTTTAGAAGATCCATATTCTTCTGTAAAGACGTGATTCTTTCAGCCACTGCTGGTAAAGGCGTTTCTATGGGAAATCGTGGTAGAATGTTAGGATGATAACCTAGATTAGAGTAAAAAGGAGACTGTTTAGTGGAGGCACTCTGAGAGTTGTTATACGAGAACTCAGCTAATGGAAGTAGATCCACCCAATCATCCTGTAGGTGGCAGATAAAGCAGCGGAGATACTGCTCCAGGGTTTGATTGGTTCGTTCGGTCTGTCCATTAGTCTGGGGATGAAAAGCAGAAGAAAGGTTTACTTTAATGTCCAATGCTGCACAGAAATTTTGCCAAAACCTAGAAGTGAATTGCACCCCTCGATCCGAAATAACCTCATCCGGTACTCCATGTAAGCGAAACACATCTTTAATCATCAAATCTGATGTCTGTTTTGCAGTGGGTAAGCCGACACAAGGGATAAAATGAGCTGCCTTTGTTAGACGGTCAACCACCACTAGAATGTTGTTCTTCCCCTGAGAGGTTGGTAACTCCACAATGAAGTCCATAGAAATGGATCCCCACGGGCGGGACGGGGTGGGAAGAGGCTGTAACAGACCAGTTGGTGAGGAGCGAGGTGTTTTGCATCTTGCACAGACCTCACATGAAGTGACATAATTCAAAACATCCTTCCTGCAAGTGGGCCACCAAAAGAAACGAGAAAGAAATTCCTGTGTCTTTAGAATTCCTCTATGCCCAGCTATCTTGGAATCGTGAATGAGTTGCAATACTCTTAATCTGACTGTTTCAGGAATATACAGACGTTGTCCCTGAATCCACACACCATTCTTAAAGACAAGACTTACGTCCCTTGGGGGTTGTGCCAAAAAGGAATCCGCATGGTATGCTTCCTTGATGTCCTTAAGTAGGTCTTGATTATGAATTACTCCTAGGAATCTAGAGTCAGGAAGAATAGTCTTAGGAGGAGTAATTGGACGTGTCTCTGCTGAGTAAATCCTAGAGAGTGCATCAGCCTTTCCATTGCGCGATCCTGGTCTATAAGAGATGATAAAATTAAATTGGTTTAAGAAAAGATTCCAGCGAGCCTGGCGAGGAGTCAGGCACTTAGCCGACCTGATAAACTCAAGGTTACGATGGTCTGTCAGGACGACTATTTGCTGTGCAGCTCCCTGAAGAAGGTGTCTCCATTCTTTGAAGGCGGCAATAATGGCCAACAACTCTCTATTGCCCACATCGTAGTTCCTCTCAGCCGAAGACAACTGCTGGGAAAAGAAGGCACAGGGATGCAAGACATTCTTCTCACCTGTTCTCTGAGAGAGTATAGCTCCAACGGCACAGTCTGAAGCATCCACCTCTATTATGAAGGCAAGCTCGGGGTTGGGATGTACTAGGATAGGTGCAGTGGTAAATTTATCTTTTAGACGGGAAAATGCTTCCTGGGCTTGGGGAGTCCAGGAAAACCTAGACTCTTTCCCGGTAAGTTGAGTGATAGGTGACACTACCTCAGAGAAATTTCTAATGAAACGTCTATAGAAGTTGGCAAACCCGATGAAGCGCTGTACCTCCTTCACATTTCTAGGACTTGGCCAATCCTTGATGGCTTGGGTTTTGCTTCCATCCATACTAATTCCTTGTGTAGACAGTACATACCCCAGAAATTGAATTTCGGTCCTATGGAATTCACACTTTTCAAGTTTGATGTAAAGATGATTTTGTCTTAGACGTTCCAAGACCATTCTCACATGTCCATGATGTTCCTCTGTGGAGTTAGAAAAAATTAGAATATCATCCAAATAAATTACCACGAATGTATCTAGGAGATCCCTGAAGATGTCATTCACCAAGTGTTGGAAAGTGGCTGGGGCGGTACTCAGACCAAAAGGCATAACTAGATATTCAAAGTGTCCATAGCGTGACCTGAATGCAGTCTTCCATTCATCCCCAGGTCTAATACGGACTAAGTTATAGGCCCCACGAAGATCTAGTTTAGAAAAAATTTTGGCATGTCGCACTCTCTCCAATAACTCAGGGATTAAAGGCAATGGATAACGGTTTCTAATAGTAACCTTATTGAGTTCCCTATAGTCTACGCATGGTCTCAGAGATCCATCTTTCTTCTTTACAAAGAAGATGGGTGCACCTGCAGGAGATGAAGAGGGGCGTATGAAGCCCTTGGCTAGATTTTCATCTATGTAATCCTTTAAAGCCTTTAGCTCGGGCCCCGCCAGGGGGTAGATCTTACCAAAAGGTATCTCTGCTCCAGGCAATAATTCAATTGGACAATCATATGGACGGTGAGGAGGAAGCTGGTCAGCGTTCTTCTTGTCACATAAATCCACATAGTCCTGGTATACAGCTGGTAGTTCAGGGACTGACATGATTCCTTTAGGAACAGAGCAAGCTGAAACTTTTGGACTCATCTGTTTCTCTGGAAAGTGTAATTCCTTGGTCTCCCAGTTAATGGTAGGATTCTGAGCCTGCAGCCATGGTAGCCCTAGAATAATGGGAAAGTGGGGAGAAGAGATAAGCATAAAGGACAGTTTCTCTTGATGATCTTTACCCATAAGAACCCTCAAAGGCTCTGTTTCCTGATCCACTGGTCCAGAGGTCAGCAGGGAGCCATCCACAGTTTCCATCTGTACTGGAGTAGCCTTCTTCACTGAACGTATTCCCTGTTTCAGAGCAAAGGGGACATCCATAAAATTTCCACTTGCCCCTGAGTCGATCATAGCAGAGCTAGACACCCAAGCTGAGTCAACCCAGAGTTTGATGGAAAGAAAGCAATGAGAATTGTTTTTCTTACAACTCAGCTGGGACACCGCTGAGGAAACTTGAAAAATGGCAGCGTTTACACAGTCAACGTCCTCAGAGGTAACGGAGTTTAAGTCCGAGAAATCAAGATCTGTTGCTGCAGATCTCTCTGGAGCCTGAGGCTCGGACCTGACAGATCCCCTCTCGCAACACTCACAATGAATGAGTGCTGCAGTAGTCTTACGAGAACGGCTGGGGCAGTTTATAATGAAGTGCCCTGACTTACCACAATAGAAACATAGATTCTCCTTAAAACGATGTTCCTTGCGTGCATCACTAACCCGTCGTTGTAAAGAGTCTACCTGCATGGGTTCAGGTTCAGGTTCCCGTGTAATCCTACTCAAAGGTTCCTTAGCTGGAGAGGAAGGTAGGAAAAGGTTAGTACGATTGCTTTCGAACCATCTCTCTTGCCTGCGTTCAGTCAGACGAGTATCAATACGGATGCAGTAGTTAATAAAGTCACCTAACGCAGTGGGAGGGTCGGCACGAGCAAGTTCATCCTTAATCAGTGGAGATAACCCCTTTCGAAAAATAGATTTTTTGGCGGAACTGTCCCAGGTGGTATCAAGGGCCCATCTCCTGAAATCCAAGGCATATTCAGCTACCGAGTGCTTACCTTGGCGCAAAGCTAACATGGCTGCTTCAGCTGTTGCACCTCGATTGGGGTCATCAAACACCTGCCCCATGGCTGAAATAAAATCATCAAGGTGATTCAAACAATCATCCTCAGTCTCAAGCAGAGGGTTTGCCCACATTAAAGCCTTGTTGGTAAGCAACATAATTATAGTAAGCACCTTAGATCGTTCAGTGGGAAATTGTGAAGCATGTGCAGAAAAAAAAGATTGCATTGATTAATAAATCCCCTGAATTTCTCACGTTCACCGCCAAAACGAAAAGGGGGCAACTTGGGAATCCCAGCACTCGGGGCTACGGCAGGAGCCTGGACTCGCCCTCTAGAACCTCAATCCTGGCTCGCAAATCCTGGGTAGTCTGTCCAACCACTTGCAAATTGTGATTATTGAGGTCCTGTAGATTTGTAAAACGGGTCTTTATATTCTGCAAATCTGCAAGGATGTTATCAGTCACTCCGCAAAGTTCCTTTATGCGGGCCTCCATTTTCCAGATCTTTTAAGACAGGATTACTGGAAGAAGAGGAGAGAAAAAAAAAAACAATAGTGTTCACCTGTGGCAACACTGCAGAGAGAAAAAAAAATTAAGGGAACTGCTCACCTGGAATGGTTGTGAGGAGTCACAACCACTATCATCACAGAAAGTTTCAACCAGACATCTGATATCCAGAGTTACAGCAGACAAAAAAGAGAAAAGAAAGGAAAAAAAAAAAACAATAGTGTTTACCTGTGGTAACACTGCAAAAAGAAAAAACTTAAGGGAATTGCTCACCTGGAATGGTTGTGAGAAGTCACAACCACTGTCATCACAGAAAGTACAACCGGACGTCTGATATCCACAGTACAGCAGACACAGCCTTCCAGACCCAGCAGACACTAACGTTTTGGCTTCAGAATCTTGTAATGTATGTAGTACAGTTCATATAGCGTCTTGTGCTTGGGTGCGATGAAAACACAGGAGTCACAGGTTTGATATAGAAAAGTCCTGTATTACTTCATACAAGTTGGCAGAAATAGTCACACAGTTTGCAGACACAGAAACAGGAGACACAGCAGGCCAGAGTAATCCAAGCTCAGCAATCACTCTCCAATACAGATTCAGGATCTTCTTCTCTGTTACCGTAAGTCCATGCAAACGTGGGTCTTTCAAAGAGCAGGGTTCAGAGTCCACAAGTGCTTCAGAGTTCCTCAGTAGGAATAGCTGGAGTACAAGGTCCAAGGCTTACAGGAGTCAAGTCACAGGTTCACTGCAGGCTAGATTCTGAAGCACTGATTGCTCAGCTGTGGCTGCTTAAGAAGCAAAGGAGAGAATCAGGGCGGGAACATGCAAGCTGGAAACTCCATTTTGACTGAGGGCAAGATAGCTGCAGCAACACAGAAAGTAAAATGGCTGACGAACAAACTGAGTTTCAGGAATATATACATAGAACCTTACAGAAGCTATGATTGCGCTATTGAGTTAGTGCCTGGTGGTAAGTTTCCTAAAGGTCGCCTTTTTAATTTATCTGTACCTGCACACGATGCTATGCGATCTTATATCAAGGAGTCTTTGGAGAAGGGTCTTATCAGACCATCCTCTTCACCCTTGGGCGCCGGTTTTTTCTTTGTGGCCAAAAAGGATGGTTCATTGAGGCCGTGTATTGACTATCACCTCCTGAATAAAATCACTGTTAAATATCAATATCCGTTACCCTTGATTTCTGACCTATTTTCCAGAGTGAAAAGTGCTAGTTGGTTTACCAAGCTTGACCTCAGGGGGGCCTATAACCTTATTCGCATTAAGCACGGTGATGAATGGAAGATGGCGTTTAATACTCCAGAGGTGTATTTTGATTACCTAGTGATGCCCTTTGGGCTCACTAATGCCCCTTCCGTCTTCCAGTCCTTTATGAATGATATTTTCAGGGATTTTGTGGATAAACTTCTGATCGTTTATTTGGATGATATCATGATTTTTTCCAACGACTAGGACTCTCAAGTGAAACATGTTCGGACTGTGTTCCAGATTTTGAGAGAGAATGCACTGTATATGAAGGGATCAAAGTGTCGTTTTGGCGTACAGAAGGTTTCATTTCTGGGATTCATTTTGTCTCCATCTGTTATTGAAATTGACCCGGTCAAGGTTCAGGCCATCT
Organism: Oophaga sylvatica; assembly: GCA_033576555.1. Taxonomy (NCBI): domain Eukaryota; kingdom Metazoa; phylum Chordata; class Amphibia; order Anura; family Dendrobatidae; genus Oophaga; species Oophaga sylvatica. Next base: position 8,650 of record JARQOD010002196.1, read on the forward strand.
GTGATTGGGTTCAACCTAATTCATTGAAGGCTCTTCAGAGATTTTTGGGTTTTGCCAATTTTTATCGTAAATTTATTGGTAATTTCTCAGGTATTGTTAAACCATTGACTGATTTGACCAAAAAAGGGTTCCGATGTGGTGAATTGGCCTCCTGAGGCAGGTTCTGCGTTTCAGGAACTTAAGCAGAGATTCATTTCTGCTCCTGTTCTACGGCAGCCTGATGTTTCTCTACCGTTTCAGGTGGAGGTTGATGCTTCTGAGATTGGGGCAGGTGCCGTTTTGTCCCAAAGGGATCCGGAGACCTCTAAGACTAACCCTTGTGCCTTCTTCTCTCGAAAATTTTCTCCAACTGAACGTAATTATGACGTGGGTAATCGGAGTTATTGGCCATGAAGTGGGCCTTTGAAGAGTGGAGACATTGGCTGGAAAGAGCCAAACATCAGGTGGTGGTCCTCACGGACCATAAGAACCTGGTTTATCTCGAATCAGCCAAGCGACTTAATCCTAGACAGGCTAGGTGGGCCTTGTTTTTCACACGTTTTAATTTTGTGGTTTCTTTTCTTCCTGGCACTAAGAATGTTAAGGCGGATGCCCTCTCGAGGAGTTTCTTTGCGGATTCTCCTGAGTTAACTGATCCTGCTGTTATTTTGAAAGAAGGTGTAGTTCTTTCCGCCATCTCGCCCAATTTGAGACTGGCTCTGGAGGGGTGTCAGGAGGATAAACCTGAACGCTGCCCTTTTGGGAAATTGTTTGTCCCAGACCAGTGGAAGAAGAGTGTGATGTCTAAGATTCATTGTTCCGCGTTGGCTGGTCATCCCGGGATTTTTGGTACCAGAGACTTGATGAGTCGGTCCTTTTGGTGGCCTACTTTTCTCGTGACGTCAGGGACTTTTTGCTCTCGTTTCAAACATTGCTCTCGCTCTAGTGGTTTGTTAATGCCATTACCTGTACCCAAGAGGCCATGGACCCATATCTCTATGGATTTTATTTCTGACCTCCCTGTCTCTCAGAGAATGACCGTTATCTGGGTAATCTGTGATAGGTTTTCCAAGATGATACATCTTGTGCCATTACCTAAATTGCCTTCCTCCTCCGAATTGGTACCTTTGTTCTTTCAGCATGTGGTTTGGTTGCATGGCATTCCGGAGAACATTGTGTCTGACAGAGGAGTCCAGTTTGTTTCCAGATTTTGGAGAACATTGTGTTCTAAACTTGGTGTTCAGTTATCTTTCTCCTCTGCATTTCACCCTCAGACCAATGGACAAACCGAGAGAACAAACCAGACCTTGGAGACTTATTTGAGATGTTTTGTGTCTGCTGATCAAGATGACTGGGTCTCTTTTTTGCCTTTGGCGGAGTTTGCTCTTAATAATAGGGCTAGCTCTGCCAACTTGATGTCTCCATTTTTTTGCAATTCTGGGTTTCACCCTCGATTTTCTTCAGGGGTTGACTCTATTGTGGAGCGTATGCAGCAGATTTGGGACCAGGTTGAGGAAAGGATGTCTTTCTCTCAGGAGAAGGCCCAGCGGTTTGCCAACCGGCATAGGACTGATGGTCCTCGTTTTAAAGTGGGGGACTTGGTTTGGTTGTCCTCAAGAAATATCCCTATGAAGGTTGCGTCTCAAAAATTTAAGCCAAGGTTCATTGGACCTTATAAGATCATGGAAATTCTTAATCCAGTTTCCTTCCGTTTGCTTCTTCCAGGGACATTTAAGATCCATAACATTTTCCACAAGTCCTTATTGAAGAGGTTTGTTGACTCAGTGGTTCCTATGGCTGCGCCTCCTGATCCTGTTTTGGTTGAGGGCAATTTGGAGTATGTGGTTGAGAAAATATTGGATTCTCGTTTTGCTAGACGAAATCTCCAGTATTTGGTTAAGTGGAGAGGTTATGGTCAAGAGGACAATTCTTGAGTGTTGGCTTCGGACATCCATGCTAGGAAACTTATCCGTGCCTATTATCGAGCTCATCCTGATCGGCCTGGTTGCGCAAGTGAGGGTTCGGTGACCCCTCCTCAAGGGGGGTACTGTTATGAACACGTTGGAGGCGACTTCGGAGCTGCGGCTCCTTCCGGTGGTTGCTGAGGGTAATGAACCAATTGCTGAATGGCTTTCAGCTGGGTCCGAATGGTCTGATATAAGTGACCTGAACTCCCATCAGCCTTGCCGGTAATCAATTGTTCTTCCAGGTCTTGGTTGGAGCTCAGCTTGCATTCCTGCTTTGATTCAGATAAGTGAATTGCTTTTTTTTTTTTTCCTCTGGTTGGATTTTCCTTGCTGGTCTGCTGCCTTGCAGTGGACTTCAGCCTGGTCCCCTGTTGGAGCCTGGCGCTGCATTTGTGCTCAGTTTGTGTTTGCACTTTTGCTCTGTTCCTGTGTCACTTTTTATTTGCTGAATTGCTGTGTTACACCAGAAATCTGATTTAGGTGGTAGAGATTGTGTGATCTCAGGTTTTTTGTTAATCAGAAGTGTTGGTATTTTTGTCAGGGTTTTTTGGGTTGCAGTCAGAATTCTTTCCTATACTTTTCTATCTAGACAGAATTGAGCCCCAGCGTTTGCTCATTCTACTTTCTGTCTGTGTTCGTACTTTCTTCTTGTCTAACCGCCATTACATGTTTGGGGGCTTCTGTTATGAATGTGCTACAGATGGTTTCTGAGCAGAGGCTCCCTCTGGTGGTTACAGACAGTACTGAACCTTTCAGCGAGGAATGGCAATCTGGGTTCACTGACTGGTCTGCTATAAGGTAGGTTCCCTCCCATGATGGTTGCCGGTGATCAATTGTTCTTGTCTCAATTGTGGTTCCTGGTTCATTTGGAAGTTTGCTGGAGTTTGCCTGCGTCTTCTGCTATCAGATAAGATATTTTCTGCTTTTATTTTTGTGCTTGCTTTTTGCATAGTTCCCTACACTTCTGTGGAGGTCAGCCAGGTCCCCTCCAGGGGCTTGTGCTCCTCTCAATTTATCTGAAGCCACTGTTTGTTCATTTGCTTTTTCCTGTTTTTTCAGTGGCTGCGGCTTAGTTTTGTTACACCAGAGATCTGATTTAGGTGGTAGAGATCGTGTGATCTCAGGTGTTTTTGCAATCAGAAGAGTTGGTATTTTTTAGGGTTTTTTTTGGATTGCAGTGAGAATCCTTTCCTGTACTTTTCTGTATAGACAGATTGGGCCCCAGCGTTTGCTCATTCTATTTTCTGTCTGTGTCCGTGCTTCTTCTTGTCTAACTGCCATTACATGTTTGGGGGCTTCCTATTTTCTTTGGGGATCTGCTCCGGGGCAGATAGCTTTCCTCTTTCTGCCTTTAGGTGTAGTTATCTCTCAGGCAGTGACGAGGCGTCTAGGATCAACGTAGGAACCTTCCACGGCTACCTCTAGTTGTGTGGTTAGTTCAGGTTACTGCAATTCAATAGGTTCCAGCCTCTCTGGTGTATTGCCGTATTTGTTTTTTCTCCTCAGCTACCAAAACACAACAGGCTTCCTATTTCTTTGGGGGTTCTGCTATGGGGCAGTTAGCTTTCATCTTTCTGCCTTTGGGTGTAGCTATCTCTCCGGTTGTGACGAGGCGTCTAGGATCACCGTAGGTACGCTTCACGGCTACTTCTAGTGCTGTGGTTAGTTTAGGGTTCTGCAACCCAGTAGTTTCCAGCCTCTCTGGTGTATTGCTACTTTGGCTATTTTTGCTGTTTCTCCTCAGCTACCGAAACATAACACACAAGGCACCGCTCCGTCCACCTCGCGCACACACAGCTCCACTCAGTACACACATGGCTCCACTCTGTACACCTTGTACACACGCAGCCACGCTCTGCACACCTTGTACACACACGACTCAACTCCGTAAACCTTGTACACATGCGGCTCAGCTCCGTACGCTTTGTACACACAGGGCTCCGTTTTGTACACACACAGCACTGCTACATCTACCTCATACACACGGCCTCCGCTCCATAAACCTCGTACATGAGCTGCTCAGCGCTGTACACCTCGTACACGCGCGGCTCAACTCCGTACACCTCGGAGACGTGCGGCTCGGCTCCGCACACCTCAGACATGCACGGCTCGGCTCCGTACACCTCGGACACACGTGGCTCTGCTCTGTACACCTCGCACCCACAGGGCTCCGCTCCGTGCACCTCGTACACACACGGCTCCGCTCTGTACACCTTGTACACATACGGCTCTTCTCCGTACACCTCGCACACATGGCTCCGCTCCGTACACCTTGCACACACACAGCTCTGCTACATCCACACTGTAAACCGCTCCTGACCCCACACATAAACTTACCCTCATCCAGCACCATGACAACAAGCACAGCAGAGTCCTGCGCACATACCAAGGAGCCTGACCATGTGACACCTAACTCCTCCCCTCCTGTGACGTCATAACAGGTCCTGTGCACATAGAAGAGGACAGCTCAGCGACGTCATTGCAGGATGTGAGCAGCTGATGTGGAGAGCTGGGAGGGCGAGGATGCGGGGCATGCCCGCTTCTCTCTGTTTAGCAGAGGTGAGGGCTATTTTGAAAGCAAGTGTAGCTTGTTTGAAAGCAGTGAAGTCGTCTGGCAGGTGTGTTTTCTTCCAATGCCGCTCCGCGACCCTGGATGATTGTCGAAGTTTTTTGGTGAGATTGTTGTGCCAGAGTTGCCTATTGATTCGTCGCACTTTGCCATGCGTGAGAGGGGCAACTGAGTCTATGGCAGATGTGAGGGTGGTGTTATAGAAAGCAGTGGCGCTGTCTGGTCGTGGAGTGAAGATATGGAGGACAGAGGTAGAAGAGAATCTGAGAGTCTGTGAATGTCTAGGTGTGCGAGGTTTCTGCGAGGATGTGCCAGTGGCTGAACATAGGGGGCAGGTGAAGAGGACAGGGATGAGAAGGTGAGTAGGTGGTGGTCAGATAGGGGGAGGGGAGAGGTTGTGAAATTAGATAGGGAAGAGAGGCGGGTGAAGATGAGATCTGTGATGATACTGCAAGCTCCATTTCTTGTGCTGTTTCTAGAACCTTCCCCATAGAACGACTCCCAGCGTTTGCAAGCACAGAGCAAAGTTCCCCCTCCCTCTCTCACTCTTCTCATCAACCCCCACCTCAGGAATGTCTTTGTCTCAAAACCCTGCACAGGTCCTATAGCAGCCATTATGAGAATTCATTCTTTTTGGTTAATAACACGGTGGGAATTTGCGTTAGAAACACGAAAGTTACTGTTTTGAAACATGCGCCCGACAGGCATTGTTCCCGTGGTACTGGTGAACCCGTAACTCCAACAGAACCCGAGAAATGGAATTCTCGGATGCCCCATGAACTATCTCACCCAAGTTTGGGCTCATTTGAACCGTCATTTTAAAGTAAGATCATTGATAGGTCTGCCATTCTTCTGCGAGGTTCTCAGGATGAAGTATGCTCCTGATAATCTTCCAGAACTAAAACTAGAACTTCTATCCCTGGGAGGTGGCCAGAAAAACCATCCCCTTTTGTGAGGTCAGCAGCCCACAGGTATAAGTCTTGCGGTGAGCCCCCCCTTGTTCATTCCAAGCTGTGATGACGTGACTAACAGATCTGCAAATGAACTATGACGTGTGGCTCCTCCCCCAGCCAGTCTTGCCGGTGCCTATGTAACTACCATGTGAGTTTTTCACTGTTAATCCTGTGTAAGCTTTTCAGGGGATATAGCTCTGGGATCGCCGTCCGGGTAGACGGAGTGGCACGGAAACAGTTTATTCATAGACAGCAGTTCTGGTAAAAACTGGCCGCAACCAGTTTTATTAAAGTCCACAGTAAACAGAACATAATCAAAACCAAATCATAAACATAAGACCTGGGCTTGTCCAGCCACTTACTACACTTAGATAGATTTCCCTATCTATCCGGGACCAGACTCTACCAGCCTGGGCCAAAACAACACATATGTTCAGCATTTACCAGCATGGAGTTTCACAGAGTCTCCTCCTTGTGTCTGAAGGCACCTTCAACGTCCAGACTTGAGAGAGCTCCCCTCCTATTCAGCAGCTATCCGCATGGATTCTCACAGAGACTACTCCTGTGTCCGGGGTACATCGAGCACCCAGACTGAGACAGCTCATACTCCTGGAGACTGCTTCTTGTGCCTGGACTCCTTGTCCAGACTAAGCGAGCTCTCTGTCTGTGTTCGCAGACACCTACTTCTGGTCTCCTAATTAACAGCTGAGTGGTTTCAGGCCTGAGCTGCAAGTGTGTACTGAATGTAAGGTGTAGTGACCTTTCTCTACCACTAGGTTTATAAAGCCATACATTTCCCTTATACCAGTCAGAAAAGTATCTAGGTGAAATGTACACCCCATTCAACACACATACTCTCACTGTCTCACATATCCCCCCCCTCTTCTCCAGACCGGAGGGCTGGTCATCCAGACCGGAGGGCTGGTCAACAATCCAAAAGAGACAGTGAACTCTGGACCAGTCATGGCCCTCATCAGCTTCATCTTCACTACTGTCATCTGTATCTTCACCTGAGCCATAGCCAACATCAGCTTTCTCTTCATCTGAAGCATCCGCACTACCCTGTACTCTCCCAGGCCTATGCTCTCTGCGGGCCTCGGGTATCCTGCACGGTTTCATCTTGACCTTAGGGCCGGGCTCAGTTTCGATATAGTGCCTGGCCAGAGAAGTACGACCCGGCACATCAGTACACTTCTGCTGACTCTTCCTCAGAAACTCACGTACCTCCTGTCCCTGGTGCACTGACCATGTGTCACCAACTATCACAGAAGATATAGGGGGTTTTTTCACTTTTCTCCAGTTCCCCTTGAACCTTCTTTACTTCATTGAGCTTCTCCAGAAGATGCTCATGGCTCTCATCACGCTCCTTCATCACAGTTTGGAGTTTTTTCTGAGAAGTAATCAATTCATCTTGTACCTGTTGGACGTCCTTTATGTCTTCAGCCCCTTCTTCAGGCTCTTCTGGTAGGACATGCTCAGAAGCCCTACCGTCAGTCTTACATTCTACTTCTTCAGTCACATCATTATGGTCTCCAATATCTCCATTTATTCCAGCTTTCAAGTTCTCCTTGATAGCTGCATCTGTATACTCAGAACCCGCCGGATTCTTCTCTTCCACCACGTTCTGCATCCCATCTGAGCTCCCGTGTGTCTGCAGCGGCAACGGAGTGACACATCGCTTTTCCCATTTGTTGGGACGCGGCTCCGATGTAGACTCCATGAAAGTGCGCTTGAGCTCACCAATGCCAGCCTGAGCTTCACGAGTTGCAGCTACTGATCCGGACCGTAACCCGTCCACGCCGCTGTCTCCGGCAGAAACAGATTCCTGGACAGAGTCAGTCCCCATATCTTCAGTCTTGTTCCTCACAGCTTCACTTGAGACCTCAGCTTCTGATGAGGCATCTGGCTTGGTGACCACCACTTCCATGGCTTTTTCCACCTCTGCAGCATTACCTTCAGAGTCCTGGGCATGATGCAGCTCCATACCATACATTGATAACTTCTCATCTTCAACAGCATCCACTTGTGCTGTGTTCAGTTTCAGAGTCCTGCCTTTAAAGCTCAGCTCTCCTCCTTTCACCTTAGTCTTCGCCAGGGAACCGGCCAACTGTAAAACATCTTCAGATGCCATCTTCTGTCCGGCTGTAAGGTCAGCATCAGCTTTCTTCTCAGGACTCTCAACCTCCTCTGCTACCATGCCTTCCTCATTTGCACTGGTTGCTTTATTGTCATCAGATGATTCACTATCACTACCACTATCCCTGTCTGACCCCTTTTTCTCAGCCACATCCGGCTTACTTTCAGGGTTATACACTTCATTTTCATTCACATCCTGCTCACTTTCAGGGGTATACAATTCATTCTCATTCACATCTTGATCTGGAACCTTAGTTAACATGTCATCCACAACATTAACTTCACCATCTGGTCCCCGGTTTCCCTCAGGTGGTCCCTCAAGTATGTGACTATGTGACAACCCCAGCACTATACTTCTATATAGCTCAGGTACTAGGAGCTGGCTCACGAACTCTCCCTGGACTTCAGTGTCCCTATACAACAGGTTATTGTTTATGGCAACATGAGGAAACCTCTCCTCAGAGCCAGGCTCTTGGGAAACCTCATTTAGAACATTTATATTTTCCTGTGCCGTTTTAAGAGAGGGGTCTCGCCACTGCTCACTCTCAAAATTGTCACAGGACACAGGTAAGTCAGGGACACTCCGTTCCCGAGAACCACCATCCTCGTCTCCCAACATCACCTGCAAAGGAATTTCATCACTATCACAGTCATCATTATTATCAATATCATTATCATGATTATGATCAGTATCATCATCACTATCATGATCATCATCATTATTATTATCAGCATCATTATCATGGTCATCATCATTATCATGATCATCATCATCATCATCACATAAGTTTAACGGCCCACTAGCATTGTGTTCCGCCCCTCGGGACTGCGCACCCTCAGTAGGAGCTTCATCACACTGTCCATCAGAAACATTTTTCCCCCAGAGATCCTTAGATCGGGGAAAGTCATTACCCAATATGACGGGGTGCACCAGGTTCTTCACTACCCCCACTTCACATGAAACCTCCCCGCGTTTGGGGATCAAGTCCACGGCAGTCTCTGGGTAGACTTTGGTGTCTCCATGGACGCACACCACACTCAGGTGTTTATCAGGGATAAAGTCCCTATCAATCAGGCTGTCCCATACGGAAGTCACTGGACTCTCTGAGTCCAAGAGGGCCTGTGCTGGGCAGTCATTTACAACCACCGGGGACCCCTGTGGTCCAGTCTCTTCGGCTGAGGTGGACACACACACAGGCTCTGCGCAGGGAGAGAGGGATCCGCCAACATCACAACACATAGGCTCCCCCTCTATTGGACAGTTGGCTGCAATTTCACGACATCTCCAACACTGTCCATCACACTCTCCCACCCATATGTCCCCTCGGGCCTGAACCCGCTTATCAGCATACCCCATGTCCCCAACAGCTGGAACGCTCTTACCGGGAGAGTTCGGCATCCAGGAACTCTGAAGTGCCGACCACTCAGACGGCTGGTCACGGAGGCAGTCTTTGCTGGCGAAGGCCTTCTCCATCAGGCTGACCAGACGATTGGCGTCCTGGTGGTCTCCTTGTCCGACCTCAGGCTGTACCTCAGGAGGACGTGCTTGGGTGTAGCGGTCCACTATCACCTTTTCAACTCCATAATCAGGTTTGCTGACTGCAGACTCCCAACTGCATCTCCAGTCATGAAATCCCCTGGCACGGGCTGTCACCGTAACACCCAGCCGGGCAAGAATCTCCGCTTTCAGCTTGGCATAGTCTTGGCTGTCCTGCTCGCTCAGGTCAGCATAGGCCCTTTGGGGTTCTCCAATCAGATAGGGTGCGACCATCATGGCCCATTCAGATAGGGGCAGATTCTCCTTCTCTGCCAGTCCCTCAAACCTAGTGAGATATACCTCCACATCGTCACGAGGTGTCATCTTTTTCAGGACCGTCTTACCGCCTTCTTTACAGCGGACAATGCAGGTGACTTTGCAACATTACTTTGGGACGATGCGCTGCAAGTCTTTTGTAGTGCTGCAACCTGCTCAAAAAACAACCGGTTATTCTCCTGCTGCTGCTGCAGGAATTGCTGCTGGGCCTGGACCAGGTACTCAACGAGCTCCCCCATACTGCCGGACTTATCTGTCTCAACCACGGCAGTCTTATGTTGCACATTAACTTGCGCCATTTGTTCAAACAGCGCCTCCATGCTGTCAGACTTCTCTGTCTCAACAACGGCAGTCTTCACTCAAGACATACACACTCCACAGTCTTTTCCACAGAAAATTCAGCTTTGCTGTGCAGACACTTTTTTTTTTTTTTTTTTTCTCTGCAAACTCTATTAGGGCCACTGTCTCTTTAAGACTGCTCCAACAGACTTTTCCTTTGCTGCTGCACACTCCACAGTCTTTTCCACAACAAGTTCAGCTTTGCTTTGCAGACACACACTTTTTTTTTTTTTTCTTTTGCAAACTCTATTAGGGCTACTGTCTCTTTAAGACTGCTCCAACAGACGTTTCTTTTGCTGACACACTTTTTTTTTCTCTGCTGCTGCTTCAACAGACTTCACCTTTATTGCTGTCTCTCGCCACTGTGCTGCACGCACATTCCAGCACCAATTGTATCAGCCACTGTGCTGCCCCAGCATTCTCCGCCAATTGTAAGCTTTTCAGGGGATATAGCTCTGGGATCGCCGTCCGGGTAGACGGAGTGGCACGGAAACAGTTCATTCATAGACAGCAGTTCTGGTAAAAACTGGCCGCAACCAGTTTTATTAAAGTCCACAGTAAACAGAACATAATCAAAACCAAATCATAAACATAAGACCTGGGCTTGTCCAGCCACTTACTACACTTAGGGAAATCTATCTATCTATCCGGGACCAGACTCTACCAGCCTGGGCCAAAACAACACATATGTTCAGCATTTACCAGCATGGAGTTTCACAGAGTCTCCTCCTTGTGTCTGAAGGCACCTTCAACGTCCAGACTTGAGAGAGCTCCCCTCCTATTCAGCAGCTATCCGCATGGATTCTCACAAAGACTACTCCTGTGTCCGGGGTACATCGAGCACCCAGACTGAGACAGCTCATACTCCTGGAGACTGCTTCTTGTGCCTGGACTCCTTGTCCAGACTAAGCGAGCTCTCTGTCTGTGTTCGCAGACACCTACTTCTGGTCTCCTAATTAACAGCTGAGTGGTTTCAGGCCTGAGCTGCAAGTGTGTACTGAATGTAAGGTGTAGTGACCTTTCTCTACCACTAGGTTTACAAAGCCATACATTTCCCTTATACCAGTCAGCAAAGTATCTAGGTGAAATGTACACCCCATTCAACACACATACTCTCACTGTCTCACACCTGTTTTATTTCTAACTGCATTGTACATAACTGTATTGCCTCAGCTTGTTAATTTTTTTTTAAGGAATAAACCTATAAATTTATTAGTTTGTTTCTCCTGCTCTATAAACGAATTTGCACGTGACTGAAGTACTACGCTACTGTTTTGGGGTTGCTACGGACCCTCTTGATAAATTGTTCATTAAGTAAATCGTAGCTGGTGGCAGCTAAAAGGAAGGGGTGTAAAGTGTTAACCTATTGGGTGACGTTGGCAGTGACGGAGCGGGTTTTATAAGTGTATTGCCTGGCTGCGGCCCAGAGTAATTATAATTCCCTCACTGCAGCGTGCCCAATAGCCAGCACACCTCCAAGTGACCCGTCTGGCGACTAATTATCCTAGGTGCAGTTCCCTGACTGACCTGAGGGTAAGGGGGGCGCCAGAGAGCTGCAAGTTCCTAAATGGAAGTGGGATAATTATAAATCCCTGCAGTTTACTGGGTCGGACGGCAGAAGGCCGTCGTGTGTGTGCACGTTTTCGTCACATTTGCGGCATGGAGGGATCACAAGCCGTGATACCCCGGGCTACCGTGTGGCGGACCGTGTGCACGTTCATCACAAGATCTAATGTATGTCCGTCTGTGTGGGTGGCTGTGGAGGACCACTGAGTAAGTCCAAAGGATGAAGTAAGTAACAGGAGTTTAGTTATTGCCAACACCTGTTAGGTGCCACAGGTAAGTTACAGGTGCTGGTGATTACACGAATTAGAGAAGCATCACATGATTTTTCAAACAGTGCCAATACTTTTGTCCACCCCCTTTTTTAGGTTTGGTGTGGAATTATATCCAATTTGGCTTCAGGTCAATTCTTTTTGTGTTTTTTCATTGAAGACAAACTAAATGAAGATAATAATACCAAAGAATTTGTGTTTGCAATCATTTTCAGGAAGAAACTGAGTATTATCTGACAGAATTGCAGGGGTGCCAATACTTTTGGCCACCACTGTACAGTCATGGCCAAAAGTTTTGAGAATGACACAAATATTATATTTTCACATGATCTGCTGCCCTCTGGTTTTTATGTGTGTTTGACAGATGTTTTTATCACAGACAGAAATATAATTGCAAACATATGAGTAACAAAAGCTTATATTGACAGTTAGAATGAGTTAATGCAGCAAGTCAATATTTGCAGTGTTGACCCTTCTTCTTCAGGACCTCTGCAATTCTCCCTGGCATGCTCTCAATCAACTTCTGGACCAAATCCTGACTGATAGCAGTCCATTCTTGCACAATCAATGCTTTCATTTTGTCAGAATTTTTAGATTTTTTTGTTTGTCCACCCGTCTCTTGATGATTGACCACAAGTTCTCAATGGGATTAAGATCTGGGGAGTTTCCAGGCCATGGACCCAAAATCTCTATGTTTTGTTCCCTGAGCCATTTAGTTATCACCTTTGCTTTATGGCAAGGTGCTCCATCATGCTGGAAAAGGCATTGTTGATCGCCAAACTGCTCTTGGAGGGTTGGGAGAAGATGCTCTTGGAGGACATTCTGGTACCATTCTTTATTCATGGCTGTGTTTTTAGGCAAGACTGTGAGAGCCGATTCCCTTGGCTGAGAAGCAACCCCACACATGAATGGTTTCAGGATGCTTAACAGTTGGCATGAGACAAGACTGGTGGTAGCGCTCACCTTGTCTTCTCCGAATGAGGCGTTTTCCTGATGTCCCAAACAATCGAAAAGGGGATTCATCAGAGAAAATAACTTTACCCCAGTCCTCAGCAGTCCACTGCCTGTACCTTTTGCAGAATATCAGTCTGTCCATGATGTTTTTTCTGGAGAGAAGTGGCTTCTTTGCTGCCCTCCTTGAGACCAGGCCTTGCTCCAAGAGTCTCCGCCTCACAGTGCGTGCAGATGCACTCACACCTGCCTGCTGCCATTCCTGAGCAAGCTCTGCACTGCTGGTAGCCCGATCCCGCAGCTGAAACACTTTTAAGAGATGGTCCTGGCGCTTGCTGGTCTTTCTTGGACGCCCTGAAGCCTTTTTTGGCAACAATGGAACCTCTCTCCTTGAAGTTCTTGATGATGCGATAGATTGGTGACTGAGGTGCAATCTTTCTAGCTGCGATACTCTTCCCTGTTAGGCCATTTTTGTACATTGCAATGATGACTGCACGTGTTTCTTTAGAGATAGCCATGGTTAACAGAAGAGAAACAATGATGCCAAGCACCAGCCTCCTTTTAAAGTGTCCAGTGGTGTCATTCTTACTTAATCATGACAGATTGATCTCCAGCCATGTCCTCATCAACACCCACACCTGTGTTAATGGAGCAATCACTGAAAAGAGGTTAGCTGGTCATTTTAAGGCAGGGCTGCAATGATGTTGAAATGTGTTTTGGGGGATAAAGTTCATTTTCTAGCCAAATATTGACTTTGCAAGTAATTGCTGTTAAGCTGATCACTCTTTATAACATTCTGGAGTATATGCAAATTGCCATTAGAAAAAGTGAAGCAATTGTCATGTGTGCATTGCCACGAAGATCGTCGCGGTTGCACATTTTGACTTCTCACAGCTGAGCTGCTGTTTCTTTGTGTTTGGCAGCTAGGGAGTTAATTCTGTCTGTGCTCGGTGCTGGGACTGGGTGCAGTTTCTCCCGGCTGCAATTGATTATTTGTTGATTGGTTTCCTTTAAATTCCTGGCTGTCTGCTTGGGGAGTTGCCAGTGAAACCTTCATGCAGACCACAGATAGGAATGAATCTGTATAGACTTTAGTTGTGAGCTCCTTAGTTGTTCTAAGCTCAACTTGGTTAGAGTTTATTTCCCAGACCATTTATGTTCCTTTGGTGTTTGAGTGTGTATGCAAGCGTGTGTTATCCTGTCTGTCTTATATGTCTAATCTGTGTATTTAGCTGAGATCAGCCCATATCCCTTTGGTGGTAGTCAGGATCCTTCTTAGGACTGATTACAGGGTTCAGGGTCTGATAGGAGACAGGGTTAGGTTGGAGACTTGGACCTCTGAACCATTATCAGTACCTCCAAGGTGAGGGATTAGTTAGGACCCCAGTTTAGGGTCAGGTTAGATCCCGGTCCACCTCTTTCCTGTTTCAGCTCATCAAGTCCTCAAGATTAACCCTGAGTTCAGCAGATATCGTGTCAGGTAAATCTATTCTATACTTACATGCTGATGTTGCTATACTACTTGTTGTATAGAGTGTTGTTCCTGTATTAATAGTTTACTGACATTGTATACATATCATTAGACAGCGTGACAGCAATAGACTTTGTAAAAATTAATATTTGTGTCATTCTCAAAACTTTTGGCCATGACTGTATATATAAACTCCAGGATTAGTTTTAATACCACAACAGCAAGCTTTAGGTTAAGTTCACACTGGGAGTTTTTGGTTTTTGCTGCGGTTTTTTTCTGAAGCAAAACCTGAGTGTTTGGCAGGAAAGAAGATGTGGCAAAAACACAGGTTTTGCTGCGTTTTTTGTGGTGTTTTTGATGCGGTTCTGGTGTGTTTTTTTCTGTAATGCTGTAGATAAGCCCCCGATGTCACCTGAAAGAGAAGAAAAACGAGTTATATTATACTCACCCAGGGCGGTCCGGTCCGATGGGCGTCGGGGTCCAGTCCGGCGCCTCCCATCTTCTAGCGAAGCCGTCCTCTTCTTTGCATCCAGTCGCAGCCCCTGCGCAGGCGCACTGATCTGCCCTGGTGAGGGCAGAGCAGAGTACTGCAGTGCGCAGGCGCCGGACCTCTCTGACCTTTCCCAGTACCTGCGCACTGCAGTACTCTGCTCTGCCCTCACCAGGGCAGATCAGTGCACCTGCGCAGGTGCCGCGACTGGACGCAAAGAAGAGGCCGTCTTCGCTAGAAGATGGGAGGCGCCGGACTGGACCGCGACACCCATCGGACCAGACAACGGACCGCACCTGGGTGAGTATAATATAACTCGTTTTTCTTCTCTTTCAGGTGACATTGGGGGGTTATCTACAGCATTACAGAATTCTGTAGATAAGCCCCTGATGGCGGTGATCGCATCTTATACTCAAAAAATGGGGTGACAGACTCCCTTTAAAGAAGTGACATGTTCTATGTCCAAAAAAATATGAAAACCACAAAATACTGATGACAAAAAACTAAGGTGTGTGCATAACTGGTACTGTAAAAAGCAGCTAAAAAAATGCACAAAAAACGCATTAAAAAAATGCAGCTAAAACGCCCAGTGTAACGGGTCAGGGAGGCGGAACCTCTGAGCTACTATACAAGGGGGCGGTCCTTGTAAGGGAGCGGGTGGCGACCAGGGTAGACGGGCTGGTAGTCACAGCAGGTAACCGGGGAAGTCTCTGGATGAACGGGCAGGAGGTCACGGCAAGTGACCGGAGCAGTCTCTGGATAAACGGGCAGGATGTCACGGCGAGTGACCGGGGCAGTCTCTGGATAAACGGGCAGGAGGTCACGGCAAGTGACCGGGGCAGTCTCTGGATGAGCAGGGAGGAGATCACCTGTGATGGCTGAGCCTCCCGGTAGGCTAGCAGGCAGATAGCAGATGGGCGCTCCCAGGTGAGCGGACGAGAGTCTCTGGAATAGCAGGCGGTCACGGCACGTGACGGCAGAACCTCCAGGTAGACTAGCAGACAGGAAACAGATGAGCGCTCCCAGGTGAGCGAGCAGGCTGGTCCATAAACAGATTGGCAGGTGATGGTGGACAGACTGTCGGACGGTGGAGCCTCCAGGTAGGCTAGCAGGCAGGTAACAGGTGAGCGCTCCCAGGTGAACGGGCAGGCTGGTCCATAGACAGACTGGCAGGTGACGATAGGCAGACTGTCGAACCACAGGCCAGCAAGCAGCAAAGCGGAATATCAGGCAGGAACAGACAGCAAACTGGCAGGAATCTGGCAGGTAACTGGCAATGGACCCTGAGGACTGAAGCAGAGTAGTGAACAGTGCAACAACATTGCTCGGGCACCTCCATTTTGGAGGAGGTGCCTTATATAGGTCCTCCGGCCATTGGCCGGGGACTCCTTAGGACGGTGCGCGTGGCCCCTTTAAGAGGGGGGGTATCGAGCGCGCGCGCGCCCTAAGCACTGTGGCCGGGAAGGAGCGCGCGCTACCAGCAGAGCGGGAGGAGGACGCCGGGCTCGGAGCAGAGGGGTGAGGGGAACAGCGTCCCTGCCTGGCAGAGGGCAGGGACGCTGGCGCTACAGTACCCCCCCCCTTTAGGCCCCCCCTTTTTTAGGCCAGAGAGAAATTTAGCTAGGATGAGAGGGGCATGGATGTTCTCCCGGGGCTCCCACGTTATCTCCTCAGGACCAAACCCCTTCCAATCCACCAAAAAATAGGTCTTCCCTCTTACCCTTTTTGTGGCCAGAATATTCTCTACCTCAAATTCGTTTTCGGCTGAAAGCGGAGCAGGAGGCGTACCTGTAGACTTGGAAAAAGAGTTAAGTACCACCGGTTTGAGGAGAGATACATGGAAGGAGTTAGGGATCCGCAAGTTGGCCGGGAGTTTCAATTTATAGGCCACCGGATTGATCTGACTGATGACCTCCAGAGGACCGATGAACCGAGGCCCTAACTTATAGGAAGGAATCTTGAGCCGGACATACTTGGACGAGAGCCAGACCTTATCCCCGGACGGAATTGAGGAGGATCCAGACGTTTTTGTCAGCATGTCTTTTCATACGCTCGGATGACAGAAGAAGTGCGGACCGGGTACTCTCCCATATGGAGGAAAATTTGTTAACCAGAGATTCCGCAGCCGGATTGTCCACTGAGGTGGAGACGGATGCTGACCGAAGACTACAAAAAACGGGGATTTGGAGGAAGATTCGCTCTCGTGATTGTTGTAAGAAAATTCGGCCCATGGCAGAAGATCCACCATATCAGAATGGTGGGCATTAACGAAGTGTCGAAGGTAACTGGTCAGATTTTGATTGATCCGCTCCACTTGACCATTGGACTGCGGGTGGTAAGCGGAGGAGAAGTCCAGGGTGACGTCTAACAATTTACAAGTGGCTCTCCAGAAACGTGAGGTGAACTGTACCCCTCGATCCGACACGATGTGACGGGGCAGGCCATGAAGACGGAAGATGTGGCGGATAAAGTCTTTAGCCAGCTCGGGTGCAGACGGGAGGCCTGGCAGGGGAATAAAGTGAGCCATCTTGGAAAAGCGGTCAGCGACCACCCAAATGACCGTACAACCAGCAGAGACGGGGAGGTCAGTTATGAAGTCCATGGCTATATGCTGCCAGGGGGCAGCGGGTACAGGAAGCGGAAGAAGGCGACCGGCAGGCAGGTGTCTCGGAACTTTGTTGCGGCCACAGGAAGCACAGGCAGCCACAAAGTCTATTACGTCCTTGTGCAGGGTAGGCCACCAATAATGTCGGGAAATAAGCTGGAGGGTCTTTCTCTGACCGGCGTGGCCAGCCAGTTTAGACGAATGACCCCAGTGTAGGATCTTCTCCCGATCAGGTACCGATACGAACGTCTTACCGGGAGGGAGACGGTTTTAGACTCACGGGAGCCACCTGCATGACTCTGGCGGGATCGATGATATGTTTAGGTTCCTCCTCGAGATCCGACACCAGGAAGGATCGAGACAAGGCGTCTGCCTTGATGTTCTTGTCGGCCGGGCGAAAATGTAGAACAAAATCAAAGCGAGCAAAAAACAAGGACCACCGGGCTTGGCGCGGGTTAAGTCTCTGGGCATGCTGGAGATAAGCCAAGTTTTTGTGGTCAGTGTAAATAATTACCGGATGAAGAGCCCCCTCGAGTAAGTAACGCCACTCCTCCAATGCCAGCTTGATGGCCAGTAACTCTCGGTCTCCTATGGAATAATTGCGCTCAGAAGAGGAGAAGAGTTTGGAGAAGAAGCCGCAAGTTACCATCCTCCCGGACGATGATTTTTGAGTAAGCACCGCTCCGGCTCCAGAGGAGGAAGCGTCAACCTCCAGGAAGAACTGCTTTTTGCCGTCCAGGCGATGCAGCACTGGGGCGGAAGAGAAAGCCTGTTTTAAGGAAA
Source organism: Oophaga sylvatica (assembly GCA_033576555.1). Taxonomy (NCBI): domain Eukaryota; kingdom Metazoa; phylum Chordata; class Amphibia; order Anura; family Dendrobatidae; genus Oophaga; species Oophaga sylvatica. The sequence goes on from JARQOD010002196.1 coordinate 26,541, forward strand.
GAAAGGCCTCCTCTGCTTCGGGCGTCCACTCTTTGGGGTTAGTGCCCTTACGGGTGAGCGCGGAAATTGGAGCAGTCCGGGAAGAGAAGTGCGGTATGAAGAGGCGGTAATAGTTAGCGAAGCCCAGGAACCGCTGAATGGCCTTCAATCCCTCCGGTCGGGGCCATTTCTCAATGGCAGACAGTTTCTCTGGATCCATTCGTAGGCCGGTCTGAGAAATAATGTAGCCCAAAAACGGAAGCGAGGTCTACTCAAAGAGGCACTTCTCATATTTAGCGAAGAGGTGATTCTGCCTGAGCCTGAGCAGAACCTGACGAACGTCCCTCCGGTGAGTCTGGAGATCCGGAGAGAAGACCAAGATGTCGTCCAGGTACACCACTACGCAGGAGTAGAGAAGGTCCCGGAAGATGTCATTGACCAACTCTTGAAAGACGGCGGGAGCATTACAGAGACCAAAGGGCATCACTAGATATTCGTAGTGGCCGTCCCGGGTATTGAAGGCAGTCTTCCATTCATCCCTTGACGGATACGGACCAGGTTGTACGCCCCACGGAGGTCCAGTTTGGTGAAGATTCTAGCCCCCGCAGACGATCGAATAATTCTGGAATGAGCGGAAGGGGATGTTTATTCTTCACTGTGATCTGGTTAAGGCCTCTATAGTCTATACAGGGACGGAGAGAGCCGTCCTTCTTCTTTACGAAAAAGAAGCCTGCTCCCGCCGGGGAGGTAGATTTCCGGATGAATCCCCTGGCCAAATTCTCCTCGATATATTCGGACATCGACCGGGTCTCAGCAGCGGACAATGGGTAAATACGCCCACGGGGAGGCATAGTACCGGGTAACAGGTCGATAGGACAGTCGTATGGTCTGTGAGGAGGTAATGTCTCTGCCTCCTTTTTATTAAAGACATCAGCAAATGACCAATAGGGAATCGGAAGTCCAGGTAGATTAGTTGGGGTAGGAGAAGGACGGACGGGATGAACAGGAACCAAACACGTCTTATGACAATCCTGTCCCCAGCGAAGGACCTCTCCGGTCTGCCAGTCGAGCACGGGTGCATGTCTCTGGAGCCAAGGTAGACCTAGTAAGAGGGCGTGAGAGAGTCCAGGCAGAACATGAAAAGAGATGCTCTCAGAATGCAGCATTCCCACCTGCAGAGTTAGGGTTTCGGTGATGAATTGGATGGAGCGTGGTAAGAGACCCCCATCCACAGCAGCGACTGATAATGGTACAGCCAGAGGTTTGGTGGGAATGTGGTATTTTTCTACCAGGGACTGTGAAATAAGATTCCCGGCTGCTCCTGAGTCAAGTTGGGCTAGTTCGAAATAGCGGCTCTCCCCGCAGAGAATTGAGACTGACAGCAGCAGAGATGGAGAGGATTTATCTTTGTCTAGGTCGACCTCTCTGAGCGAACCTAGACACAGGCGTTTCCCGACTTCTCCGGACAAGTACGGATCCGGTGCTCCTTACTGCCACAGTAGAAGCAACTCCCCTCGGCACGGCGTAAGTCCTGACGGGTCTTGACCATCTTGGTCTGGTCGACCTGCATAGGCTCAGGAGAGAGTAATTGGGGAGAAACGGAGGGAGTGACGGGTTTCTGAAACGTAGGAGCTAGACGTGGAAACCTTCTCTCACGGGTAACCTCTTTGGCCCGCTCCTGGAACCGTAGGTCAATCCGGGTGGCAAGAGTTATTAAATCATCGAGAGTGGTAGGAATGTCCCGACCGGCGAGTTCATCTTTAATACGACCGGACAGACCCTCCCAGAAGACGGATACCAGAGCGTCGTTATCCCAGGCCAGCTCCGAGGCAAGGGTACGGAACTGTATGGCATATTGGCCCACAGTGAGACTTCCCTGACGGAGGCGTAGCAGAGATGATGCGGATGAAATCTTCCGTCCGGGTTCGTCGAAGACTTTCCGGAAAGCCGCGAGAAAGACAGACAGGTCGGATACCAGGGGGTCTCCTCTCTCCCAAAGAGGATTTAGCCAGGCCAGGCCTCCCCGGTGAGATGGGACATGATGAAGGCAATTTTGGCCCGGTCGGAGTTAAACTGGTGGGAGAGGAGTTCAAAGTGCAGGGTGCACTGATTAATGAAGCCCCGAGCCTGAGCGGGGTCGCCTCCGAAGCGAGGAGGTGCAGAAAGCCGGGGTCCGGGACAGGAAATCATGGAATTGGGGAGCTGCGGAGCTGCCGGATTGCGAGTCATGGCACCAGCGGTGGTTGCTGGTGGAGCAGTCAGAGTGTCCAGGCGAGAATTGACATTCCGCAGGTGACCCAGGATGGACTCCTGTTGGGACCTCTGGCGGGACAGTTCATGACACAGGTCCGAGATCGAGGGAGTTTGGGTGCCACCGGGTTCCATGGCCCGAGCAAACTGTAACGGGTCAGGGAGGCGGAACCTCTGAGCTACTATACAAGGGGGCGGTCCTTGTAAGGGCGCGGGTGGCGACCAGGGTAGACGGGCTGGTAGTCACAGCAGGTAACCAGGGAAGTCTCTGGATGAACGGGCAGGAGGTCACGGCAAGTGATCGGAGCAGTCTCTGGATAAACGGGCAGGATGTCACGGCGAGTGACCGGGGCAGTCTCTGGATAAACGGGCAGGAGGTCACGGCAAGTGACCGGGGCAGTCTCTGGATGAGCAGGGAGGAGATCACCTGTGATGGCTGAGCCTCCCGGTAGGCTAGCAGGCAGATAGCAGATGGGCGCTCCCAGGTGAGCGGACGAGAGTCTCTGGAATAGCAGGCGGTCACGGCACGTGACGGCAGAACCTCCAGGTAGACTAGCAGGCAGGAAACAGATGAGCGCTCCCAGGTGAGCGAGCAGGCTGGTCCATAAACAGACTGGCAGGTGATGGTGGACAGACTGTCGGACGGTGGAGCCTCCAGGTAGGCTAGCAGGCAGGTAACAGGTGAGCGCTCCCAGGTGAACGGGCAGGCTGGTCCATAGACAGACTGGCAGGTGACGATAGGCAGACTGTCGAACCACAGGCCAGCAAGCAGCAAAGCGGAATATCAGGCAGGAACAGACAGCAAACTGGCAGGAATCTGGCAGGTAACTGGCAATGGACCCTGAGGACTGAAGCAGAGTAGTGAACAGTGCAACAACATTGCTCGGGCACCTCCATTTTGGAGGAGGTGCCTTATATAGGTGAAGTCCTCCGGCCATTGGCCGGGGACTCCTTAGGACGGTGCGCGTGGCCCCTTTAAGAGGGGGGGTATCGCGCGTGCGCGCGCCCTAAGCACAGTGGCGGGGAAGGAGCGCGCGCTACCAGCAGAGCGGGAGGAGGACGCCGGGCTCGGAGCAGAGGGGTGAGGGGAACAGCATCCCTGCCTGGCAGAGGGCAGGGACGCCGGCGCTACACCCAGTATGAGCTTAGTCCCTTTACCCCCAAGCAGGGCGGCCACTAGGAATTTCGGGGCCCCATACTGGCAAAATTTATGAGGCCCCCTTGAGACTCCGCCCAGGCTTCACCCCCCAGTTCCGCATCCACCCTAGCTCCTCCTCCACCACGCAAACCTTCCAAAATCCCTCCGCCCTTTCATGGAAAAACTTCACTTCTGCACCATGCCCTCACCAATGACATATTAACACCAATCACTCGATGGATATGCAGCATTTTGCTTGTTTAGTATAATACACCCCATAGTCCTCCATATATTATAATGTGCACCACAGTCCTCCATATTGTAAAGTGCACACCCCATAGTCCTCCATATAATATAATGTATCCATAGTCCTCCATATAGTATAATACACTCCAAATAGCCCTCCATATATTAAAATACACTCAGTCCTCCATATAGTATAATACACTCCTCATAGTGCTCCATATAGTATACTGCACCGCCATAGTCATCCATGTAGTACAATTCACTTCCCATAGGATAATTCACCCCATAGTTCTTCATATGGTATAATGTATTCCCCATAGTCCTCGATACAGTATAATGCAGCCCACATATAGTATAATGCAGTCACCCTATAGAGCATAATGCATCCACCCCACAGAGTATAATGCAACCACCCCACAGAGTATAATGTAAACCCCCCATAGAATATAATTGAGCCCCCTTATATAGTATAATGAAGCCCCCATACAATATAATCTAGCCCCACATAGAATATAATGCAGCCCCCATATAATACAATGTAGCCACCTCATACAGTATAATGTAGCCCCCTCATAGAGTATGATGCAATCACCCCTCATAGAATATAATAAATATAATACAGCCCCCATAGAATATAATGTATCCCCAAATAGAATATCATACAGCCCGCCTCTCCAAAGGAATATTACGTAGCCCCCATAGTATATAACACAGTTACAAAGTATATAACACAGCCACATAGTATATAACACAGCCACCCTATAAAATATATCCCCCAATAGTATATAACACAGCCCACATAGTGTATAGCGCGGCCCGCATAGTGTATAGTGCGGCACACATAGCAAATAGCAGTGCCCACATAGTATATAGCAGGGCCCACATAGTATACAGCAGGACTCACATAGTATATAGCAGGGCCCACAAAGTATACAGCAGGGCCCACATAGTATACAGCAAGGTCCACATATTATATAGCAGGGCCCACATAGTATATAGCATTGCCCACATAGTATATAGCCAGGCCCACATAGTATAAAGCAGGGCCCACATAGTATATAGCATGGCCCACATAGTATATAGCACGGTGTTATGTTTCGGTAGCTGAGGAGAAACTGCAATAAATAGCCAAAGTAGCAATACACCAGAGAGGCTGGAAACTATTGGATTGCAGTAACCTAAACTAACCGCCACACTAGAAGTAGCCGTGGAGCGTACCTACGGTGATCCTAGACGCCTCGTCACAGCCGGAGAGATAGCTACACCTAAAGGCAGAAAGATGAACGCTATCTGCCCCGGAGCAGAATCCCCAAAGAAATAGAAAGCCCCCGAACATGTAATGGCGGTTAGACAAGAAGAAAACACGGACACAGACAGAAAATAGAATGAGCAAACGCTGGGGCCCAATCTGTCTAGATAGAAAAGTATAGGAAAGAATTCTGACTGCAACCCAAAAAAACCCTGACAAAAATACCAACACTTCTGATTAACAAAAAACCTGAGATCACACGATCTCTACCACCTAAATCAGATCTCTGGTGTAACACACAGCAACACAGCAAATAAAAAGTGACAAAGGAACAAAGCAAAAATGCAAACACACAATGAGCACAATTGCAGCACAAGACCGCAAAAGGGGACCAGGCTGCAGTCCACTGCAAGCAGCAAACCAGCAGTGAAAATCCAAGAGAGAAAAAAACAAAAAAACACTTATCTGAATGAGAGCAGGAAAGCAAGATGTGCTCCAAGCAAGAGTAGGAGGAACAATTAATTACCGGCAAGGCTGCTGGGAACTCAGGTCACTTATATCATACCATTCAGAGCCAGCTGAAGGCCATTCAGTAATTAGTTCATTACCCTCAGCAACCACCGGAAGGAGCCCCAGCTCAGAAGTCGCCTCCAAGGTATTCACAACAGTACCCCCCCTTGAGGAGGGGTTACCGAACCATCACCTGCGCAACCAGGCCGATCAGGATGAGCTCGATGATAGGCACGGATAAGTCTCCTAGCATGGATGTCCGAAGCAAACACCCAAGAATTTTCCTCCTGACCAAAACTTCTCCACTTAACCAAATACTGGAGTTTCCGTCTAGCAAAACGAGAATCCAATATCTTCTCAACCACATACTCCAAATTGCCCTCAACCAAAACAGGATCAGGAGGCGCAGCCATAGGAACCACTGGCTCGATAAACCTCTTCAATAAGGACTTGTGGAACACGTTATGGATCTTAAATGTCCCTGGAAGAAGCAAATGGAAGGAAACCGGATTAATAATTTCCATGATCTTATAGGGTCCAATGAACCTTGGCTTAAATTTTGGAGATGCAAGCTTCATAGGGATATTTCTTGAGGACAACCAAAACAAGTCCCCCATTTTAAAACGAGGACCATCAGTCCTATGCCGGTTGGCAAACCGCTGGGCCTTCTCTTGAGAGAGAGACAACCTCTCCACTACCTGGTTCCAAATCTGCTGCATACGCTGCACAATAGAGTCAACCCCCGGACAGACAGAAGCCTCCGCCTGTCCTGAAAAAAAAATCTAGGGTTAAACCCAGAATTGCAGAAAAATGGAGACAACAAGGTGGCAGAGCTAGCCTTATTATTAAGAGCAAACTCAGCCAAAGGCAAAAATGAGACCCAGTCATCTTGATCAGCAGACACAAAACATCTCAAATAAGTCTCCAAGGTCTGGTTTGTTCTCTCGGTTTGTCCATTGGTCTGAGGGTGAAATGCAGAGGAGAAAGATAACTGAACACGAAGTTTAGAACAAAATGTCCTCCAAAATCTGGAAACAAACTGGACTCCTCTGTCAGACACAATATTCTCAGGAATGCCATGTAACCAAACCACATACTGAAAGAACAAAGGCACCAATTCGGAGGAGGAAGGCAACTTAGGTAATGGCACAAGATGTATCATCTTGGAAAACCTATCTGTAAGGTTCTGTGTATCTGTTTCTGAAACTCAGTTTGTTCGTCTGCCATTTTGCTTTCTGTTTTGCTGCAGCTATCTTGCCCTCAGTCAAAATGGAGTTTTCCAGCTTGCATGTTCCCGCCCTGATTCTCTCCGTTTGCTTCTTAAACAGCCACAGCTGAGTAATCAGTGCTTCAGAATCTAGCCTGCAGTGAACCTGTGTTCTGACTCCTGAAGCCTTGGACCTTGTATTCCAGCCATTCCTTCTGAGGAACTCTGAAGCACTTGTGGACTCTGAACTCTGCTCTTGAGAGCCTCACGTTTGCATGGACTTGCGGTAACAGAGAAGAAGATCTGAATCTGTTGAGGAGAGTTATTGCTGAGCTTAGATTACTCTGGCCTGCTGTGTCTCCTGCTTCTGTGTTTGCAACCTGTGTGTTTATTTTTGCCAATTTGTATGAAGCAATACAAGACTTTCTTTATCAACCTGTGTCTCAAGTATTTTCATCGCACCCAAGCACAAGACGCTATATGAACTGTACCACATACATTACAAGATTCTGAAGCCAAACGTTAGTGTCTGCTGGGTCTGGAAAGGCTTGTCTGCTGTACTGTGGATATCGGATGTCCGGTTGTACTTTCTGTGATGACAGTGGTTGTGACTTCTCACAACCATTCCAGGTGAGCAATTCCCTTAAGTTTTTTTTTCTGCAGTGTTATCACAGGTAAACACTATTGTTTTGTTTTTTTTTTCTCTTCTCTTTTTGTCTGCTGAAACTCTGGATATCAGATGTCTGGTTGAAAGCTTTCTGTGATGATAGTGGTTGTGACTTCTCACAACCATTCCAGGTGAGCAGTTCCCTTAAAGTTTTTTCTTTCTTCAGTGTTGCCACAGGTGAACACTATTGTTTTTTTTTCTCTCCTCTTCTTCCAGTATCCTGTCTTAAAAGATCTGGAAAATGGAGGCCCGTATAAAGGAACTTTGCGGAGTGACTGATAATATCCTTGCAGATTTGCAGAATATAAAGACCCGTTTTACAAATCTTCAGGACCTAAATAATCACAATTTGCAAGTGGTTGGACAGACTACCCAGGATTTGCGAGCCAGGATTGAGGTTCTGGAGGGGCGAGTCCAGGCTCCTGCCGTGGCCCCGAGTTCTGGGATTCCCAAGTTGCCCCCTTTTCGTTTTGGTGGTGAACGTGAAAAATTCAGGGGATTTGTTAATCAATGCAATCTTTTTTTTTCTGCACATGCTTCACAATTTCCTACTGAACGATCTAAGGTGCTTACTATAATTATGTTGCTTACCAACAAGGCTTTGATATGGGCAAACCCTCTGATTGAGACTGAGGATGATTGTTTGAATCACCTTGATGATTTTATTTCAGCCATGGGCAGGTGTTTGATGACCCCAATCGAGGTGCAACAGCTGAAGCAGCCATGTTAGCTTTGCGCCAAGGTAAGCACTCGGTAGCTGAATATGCCTTGGATTTCAGGAGATGGGCCCTTGATACCACTGGGACAATTCCGCCAAAAAATCTATTTTTCGAAAGGGGTTATCCCCACTAATTAAGGATGAACTTGCTCGTGCCGACCCTCCCACTGCGTTAGGTGACTTTATTAACTACTGCATCCGTATTGATACTCGTTTAACTGAACGCAGGCAAGAGAGATGGTTCGAAAGCAATCGTACTAACCTTTTCCTACCTTCCTCTCCAGCTAAGGAACCTTTGAATAGGATTACACGGGAACCTGAACCTGAACCCATGCAGGTAGACTCTTTACTACGACGGGTTAGTGATGCACGCAAGGAACATCGTTTTAAGGAGAATCTATGTTTTTATTGTGGTAAGTCAGGGCACTTTATTATTAACTGTCCCAGCCGTTCTCGCAAGACTACTGCAGCACTCATTCATTGTGAGTGTTGCGAGAGGGGATCTGTCAGGTCCGAGCCTCAGGCTCCAGAGAGAGCTGCAGCAACAGATCTTGATTTCTCGGACTTAAACTCCGTTACCTCTGAGGACGTTGACTGTGTAAATGCTGCCATCTTTCAAGTTTCCTCAGCGGTGTCCCAGCTGAGTTGTAAGAAAAACAATTCTCACTGTTTTCTTTCCATCAAACTCTGGGTTGACTCAGCCTGGGTGTCTAGCTCTGCTATGATCGACTCAGGTGCAAGTGGAAATTTTATGGATGTCTCCTTTGCTCTAAAACAGGGAATACGTTCAGTGAAGAAGGCTGCTCCAGTACAGATGGAAACTGTGGATGGTTCCCTGCTGACCTCTGGACCAGTGGATCAGGAAACAGAGCCTTTAAAGGTTCTTATGGGTAAAGATCATCAAGAGAAACTGTCCTTTATGCTTATCTCTTCTCCTCACTTTCCCATTATTCTAGGGCTACCATGGCTGCAGGCTCAGAATCCTACCATTAACTGGGAGACCAAGGAATTACACTTTCCAGAGAAACAGATGAGTCCAAAAATTTCAGCTTGCTCTGTTCCTAAAGGAACCATGTCAGTCCCTGAACTACCAGCTGTATACCAGGACTATGTGGATTTATGTGACAAGAAGAACGCTGACCAGCTTCCTCCTCACCGTCCATATGATTGTCCAATTGAATTATTGCCTGGAGCAGAGATACCTTTTGGTAAGATCTACCCCCTGGCGGGGCCCGAGCTGAAGGCTTTAAAAGAGTACATAGACGAAAATCTAGCCAAGGGCTTCATTCGCCCCTCTTCATCTCCTGCAGGGGCACCCATATTCTTTGTAAAGAAGAAAGATGGATCCCTGAGACCATGCGTAGACTATAGGGAACTCAATAAGGTTACTATTAGAAACCGTTATCCATTGCCTTTAATCCCTGAGTTATTGGAGAGAGTGCGACATGCCAAAATTTTTTCTAAACTAGATCTTCGTGGGGCCTATAACTTAGTCCGTATTAGACCTGGGGATGAATGGAAGACTGCATTCAGGTCACGCTATGGACACTTTGAATATCTGGTTATGCCTTTTGGTCTGAGTACCGCCCCAGCCACTTTCCAACACTTGGTGAATGACATCTTCAGGGATCTCCTAGATACATTCGTGGTAATTTATTTGGATGATATTTTAATTTTTTCTAACTCCACAGAGGAACATCATGGACATGTGAGAATGGTCTTGGAACGTCTAAGACAAAATCATCTTTACATCAAGCTTGAAAAGTGTGAATTCCATAAGACCGAAATTCAATTTCTGGGGTATGTACTGTCTACACAAGGAATTAGTATGGATGGAAGTAAAACCCAAGCCATCAATGATTGGCCAAGTCCTAGAAATGTGAAGGAGGTACAGCGCTTCATCGGGTTTGCAAACTTCTATAGACGTTTCATTAGAAATTTCTCTGAGGTAGTGTCACCTATCACCCAACTTACCCGGAAAGAGTCTAAGTTCTCCTGGACTCCCCAAGCCCAGGAAGCATTTTCCCGTCTAAAAGATAAATTTACCACTGCACCTATCCTAGTACATCCCAACCCAGAGCTTGCCTTCATAATAGAGGTGGATGCTTCAGACTGTGCCGTGGGAGCTATACTCTCTCAGAGAACAGGTGAGAAGAATGTCTTGCATCCCTGTGCCTTCTTTTCCCAGCAGTTGTCTTCGGCTGAGAAGAACTACGATGTGGGCAATAGAGAGTTGTTGGCCATTATTGCCGCCTTCAAAGAATGGAGACACCTTCTTCAAGGAGCTGCACAGCAAATAGTCGTTCTGACAGACCATCGTAATCTTGAGTTTATCAGGTCGGCTAAGTGCCTGACTCCTCGCCAGGCTCGCTGGAATCTTTTCTTAAACCAATTTAATTTTATTATTTCTTATAGACCAGGATCGCGCAATGGAAAGGCTGATGCACTCTCTAGGATTTACTCAGCAGAGACACGTCCAATTACTCCTCCTAAGACTATTCTTCCTGACTCTAGATTCCTAGGAGTGATTCATCATCAAGACCTAATTAAAGACATCAAGGAAGCATACCATGCGGATTCTTTTTTGGCTCAACCCCCAAGGGACGTAAGTCTTGTCTTTAAGAATGGTGTGTGGATTCTGGGACAACGTCTGTATATACCTGAAACAGTCAGATTGAGAGTATTGCAACTCATTCACGATTCCAAAATAGCCGGGCATAGAGGAATTCTAAAGACACAGGAATTTCTTTCTCGTTTCTTTTGGTGGCCCACTTGTAGGAAGGATGTTTTGGACTATGTCACTTCGTGTGAGGTTTGTGCAAGATGCAAAACACCTCGCTCTTCACCAACTGGTCTGTTACAGCCTCTTCCCACCCCGTCCCGCCCGTGGGGATCCATTTCTATGGACTTCATTGTGGAATTACCAACCTCTCAAGGGAAGAACACTATTCTAGTGGTGGTTGACCGTTTAACAAAGGCAGCTCATTTTATCCCTTGTGTCGGCTTACCCACTGCAAAACAGACATCAGATTTGATGATTAAAGATGTGTTTCGTTTACATGGAGTACCGGATGAGGTTATTTCGGATCGAGGGGTGCAATTCACTTCTAGGTTTTGGCAAAATTTCTGTGCAGCATTGGACATTAAAGTAAACCTTTCTTCTGCTTTTCATCCCCAGACTAATGGACAAACCGAACGAACCAATCAAACCCTGGAGCAGTATCTCCGCTGCTTTATCTGCCACCTACAGGATGATTGGGTGGATCTACTTCCATTGGCTGAGTTCTCTTACAACAACTCTCAGAGTGCCTCCACTAAACAGTCTCCTTTTTACTCTAATCTAGGTTATCATCCTAACATTCTACCACGATTTCCCATAGAGACGCCTTTGCCAGCAGTGGCTGAAAGAGTCACGACTTTACAGAAGAATATGGATCTTCTAAAGGAGAATCTGGAATCGGCTCAGGAAAGGTACAAGAAGGCAGCAGATAAATTTCGTAAACCTGCACCAGCTTTTAAGGTAGGAGACCTGGTCTGGCTGTCAACCAGAAATCTTAAGTTAAGGATTCCATCGTCTAAGTTGGGACATAAGTACATTGGACCCTATAAAATCAGTAAGATTATAAGTGCCGTTGCTTGTCGTCTTCAATTGCCCAGAACTATGAGAATCCACCCTGTCTTTCATGTATCCCTACTAAAGGCTGCGACACCCAATACGTTTCCTGGACGTTCTTCTCCTTGCCCTGACCCAGTGCTAGTCGATGGTCAGGAAGAATTTGTGGTGGAAAGGATTTTAGATTCCAGGTTGTATAGAAATCAGTTACAATATCTGATTAAATGGCAGGGCTACCCAGTGGAGGACAACTCATGGGAGCCAGTCAATAACGTTAATGCTCCTCGCTTGCTCCGTCAGTTTCATCAGAGGTACCCACACAAGCCTGGTCTGAGGTCATCCGGAGGTTGTCCCTAAGGGGGGAGTAATGTAAGGTTCTGTGTATCTGTTTCTGAAACTCAGTTTGTTCGTCTGCCATTTTGCTTTCTGTTTTGCTGCAGCTATCTTGCCCTCAGTCAAAATGGAGTTTTCCAGCTTGCATGTTCCCGCCCTGATTCTCTCCGTTTGCTTCTTAAACAGCCACAGCTGAGTAATCAGTGCTTCAGAATCTAGCCTGCAGTGAACCTGTGTTCTGACTCCTGAAGCCTTGGACCTTGTATTCCAGCCATTCCTTCTGAGGAACTCTGAAGCACTTGTGGACTCTGAACTCTGCTCTTGAGAGCCTCACGTTTGCATGGACTTGCGGTAACAGAGAAGAAGATCTGAATCTGTTGTGGAGAGTTATTGCTGAGCTTAGATTACTCTGGCCTGCTGTGTCTCCTGCTTCTGTGTTTGCAACCTGTGTGTTTATTTTTGCCAATTTGTATGAAGCAATACAAGACTTTCTTTATCAACCTGTGTCTCAAGTATTTTCATCGCACCCAAGCACAAGACGCTATATGAACTGTACCACATACATTACACTATCACAGATTACCCAGATAACGGTCATTCTCCGAGAGACAGGAAGGTCGGAAATAAAATCCATAGAAATATGGGTCCATGGCCTCTTGGGGTACAGGTAATGGCATTAACAAACCACTAAAACGAGAGCAAGGCTTGGAAAGAGAGCAAGTCCCACAGGACTGCACAAAGTCCCTGACGTCACGAGACAAAGTAGACCACCAAAAGGACTGACTCACCAAGTCTCTAGTACCAAAAATCCCGGGATGACCAGCCAACGCGGAACAATGAATCTCAGACATCACACTCTTCTTCCACTGGTCTGGGACAAACAATTTCCCAACAGGGCAGTGCTCAGGTTTATCCTCCTGACACCCCTCCAGAACCAGTCTCAAATTGGGCGAGATGGCGGAAAGAACTACACCCTCTTTCAAAATAACAACAGGATCAGATAACTCAGGAGAATCCGCAAAGAAACTCCTCGAGAGGGCATCCGCCTTAACATTCTTAGTGCCCGGAAGAAAAGAAACCACAAAATTAAAACGTGTGAAAAACAAGACCCACCTGGCCTGTCTAGGATTAAGTCGCTTGGCTGACTCGAGATAAACCAGGTTCTTATGGTCTGTGAGGACCACCATCTGATGTTTGGCTCCTTCTAGCCAATGTCTCCACTCTTCAAAAGGCCCACTTCATGGCCAATAACTCCTGAATACCCAGTCATAATTACGTTCAGTTGGAGAAAATTTTCGAAAGAAAAAGGCACAAGGGTTACTCTTAGAGGTCTCTGGATCCCTTTGGGACAAAATGGCACCTGCCCCAATCTCAGAGGCATCAACCTCCACCTGAAACGGCAGAGAAACATCAGGCTGCCGTAGAACAGAAGCAGAAATGAATCTCTGCTTAAGTTCCTGAAACTCAGAAACTGCCTCAGGAGGCCAATTCACCACATCGGAACCCTTTTTGGTCAAATCAGTCAATGGTTTAACAATACCGGAGAAATTACCAATAAATTTGCGATAAAAATTGGCAAAACCAAAAAATCTCTGAAGAGCCTTCAATGAAGTAGGTTGAACCCAATCACAGATGGCCTGAACCTTGACTGGGTCCATTTCAATAACAGACGGAGACAAAATCAATCCCAGAAATGAGACCTTCTGTACGCCAAAAAGACACTTTGATCCCTTCACATACAGTGCATTCTCTCTCAAAATCTGGAACACAGTCCGAACATGTTTCACATGAGAGTCCCAGTCGTTGGAAAAAATCAAGATATCATCCAAATAAACAATCAGAAATTTATCCACAAAATCCCTAAAAATATCATTCATGAAGGATTGGAAGACGGAAGGAGCATTAGTGAGCCCAAAGGGCATCACTAGGTACTCAAAATGCCCCTCTGGGGTATTAAACGCCGTCTTCCATTCATCCCCGTGCTTAATGCGAATAAGGTTATACGCCCCCCTGAGGACAAGCTTGGTAGACCAACTAGCACTTTTCACTCTGGAAAATAGGTCAGAAATCAAGGGTAACGGATATTGATATTTAACAGTGATCTTTTTCAGGAGGCGATAATCAATACACAACCTCAATGAACCATCCTTTTTGGCCACAAAGAAAAAAACGGCGCCCAAGGGTGAGGAGGATGGTCTGATATGACCCTTCTTTGAATGCAAATAGTGTATTTGTGAAACAGCAAAACACCCAAAAACAATATGCAAACAACTCGTAGTGACATGCAATGAAACGAGTCCATATATATATATATACAAGTCCAGTTATATGAATCCAGATATATAAGTCCTTGAACCTCTATAGCAAGGGCGGTAAGGTTCTTACGACGGAGTCCTCACACAAATGTGACCATAAGGTAAGTCTGATGCACAGGTAACGTGGCTGGATTCACACACTGCTGGTGTATGAAGAGTCAGATCCAGGTATGCAGTAGACACAGGGAGGTCCAGGAACAAGTTAATCTCAGTTGTGGCATAATTCAGTGAAGTCCAACAACAAGTTCATATGTCAGTAAGATTCCAGTAACAGTTCCAACAGCTCTCACCAGAGGGAGTGAACGAAGGGTTAAACAGCAACACAGTTCAGAAACACAGTTCTTACCAGATTGAGTGAACCAAGGGTTAAATTCCAAAGTCAACAGGTTAGTGATAACACAGTAAGTGCAGCTTACATATGCAGAGAATGTCCAGAGCCATGGGTAGAAGCTGCTGTAGCTGAGAAACACCTGAAGATAACCTGGTTATGCACTTTCCCGGTAAATACACAAAAGATCTGTGAGGAACAAAGCAGCTGGGTTGCAGGGAAACGGAAGCAGAATACTCCAGCAAGGAAGCCAGCACCTGAGCCGGGTTTTAAACAAACGAACAGGAAGTAGGGCACACAAAACAGCAAACTCCATTTTAACAAAGGGCAAAATCATTGACAAAGTTACCTAGAAAACCCGGAATACTGACATTACTCCCCCCCCTAAAGACGGCCTCCGGACGGTCCTGGACCAGGCCTGTCCGGGTATCTCCGATGAAACTGAGCAATCTTCAGGGGTGCATTGATGTTACTTACTGGTTCCCAAGAATCATTTTCAGGAGAGTAACTTTGCCATCAAACTAGATACTGAAGCCGGTTTCTATGAAGTCTCGAATTAACAATAGCCTGTACCACGAATTGTTCTTCGCCATCAACCAACACTGATGGAGGGGGAGATACGATACGTCCCTGAAACGTGTTAGGAGAGACTGGTTTTAATAAGGAAACATGAAATACTGGGTGTACCTTTAAAGTCCGTGGTAGCTTCAACCGACAGGCAACAGAGCTCACAATCCCAGTGATCTTGAATGGACCGATGAATTTCTGTCCCAGTTTCTGCGAAGGAACACCCAATTTTAGATTCTTGGTGGACAACCAAACCGAGTCTCCTACCTTATACATAGGTGCTGGTTTCCGGAATCTATCGGCCGACTTCTTGTAACGCTCCTGTGCTGTGGTTAGGGAGTCCTTCAAAACTTCAAGATTACGTTGCAACGCCGTCACTTTGTCTTCAACCGCTGGTACCGAAATAGCAACCGGAGACCTAGGCAAAATACTTGGATGATAACCCAGATTGGCAAAAAAAGGCGTTACCTTCGTGGAACTGCTTTGGGAGTTGTTGTACGAAAATTCCGCTAAAGGAAGTAGCTTCAGCCAATCGTCCTGCAAATGACTGACGTAACAGCGTAGATATTGCTCCAAGGTTTGATTTGTCCGTTCGGCCTGCCCGTTGGTCTGAGGATGGTATGCAGAAGACAAGCAAACATTAATGTGGAGCGCAGAACAAAATCCTTTCCAAACTTTAGAGGTAAATTGTATTCCCCGGTCAGAAATGATCTCATCTGGTATCCCATGCAGCCGGAAAATGTTCTGGATAACTAGATCTACTGTCTCTGTAGCTGAGGGAAGACCAGCACACGGAATGAAATGAGCAGCTTTCGTTAAACGATCTACTACCACCAAAATAGTATTTTTAACGCCAGAGGTGGGTAACTCCACAATAAAGTCCATCGAAATAGACCCCCAAGGGCGAGACGGTACAGGTAGCGGTTTTAGAAGACCAGTAGGTGAAACGCGAGGAACCTTGTACCGGGCACAAACTTCACAAGAGCGGACATAGTCATTCACATCCTTCAAGGAGGTAGGCCACCAAAAAAACAAGTTAACAATTCCTGCGTCTTCTGTACCCCCCTATGACCAGCCAATATAGAGTCGTGGACCAATTTGAGAACTCGAAGTCTTACAGCCTCTGGGAAATAAATACATCGATCTCTAAGCCACACACCATTCCGAAGGACAAGATTCACGCTGTCAGGTGGAGCCGCAAGAAATAAGTCACTGTCATAGGCCAGCTTGATCTCCTGCCACAGGTCCCGGTTCCGGAGCACTCCAACGAAATTGGCCTCAGACAAGATGGTCTTAGACGGGGTCCCAGGCACGGAATCCACGGTATGGATTCGGGATAATGCGTCAGCTTTCCCATTACGTGAACCTGGGCGGTACGAAATAATAAAATTAAACTGGTTCAAGAACAAACTCCACCTAGCTTGTCGAGGAGAAAGGCACCTGGCAGACTTAAGGAATTCCAAATTACGATGA
This sequence comes from Oophaga sylvatica, assembly GCA_033576555.1. NCBI lineage: Eukaryota > Metazoa > Chordata > Amphibia > Anura > Dendrobatidae > Oophaga > Oophaga sylvatica. The sequence goes on from JARQOD010002196.1 coordinate 43,134, forward strand.
TCCGTGAGTACTACTACCTGCTGAGTTGCCCCCTGCAAATGGTGTCTCCATTCCTTAAAGGCAGAAATAATTGCCAAAAGTTCCTTATCTGCCACATCATAGTTCAGTTCTGCAGAAGATAACCTACTAGAGAGGAAGGCACACGGGTGCAGCAAACCTTTGTCTCCGGTACGTTGTGAGAGGATAGCTCCCAATGCACAGTCAGACGCGTCCACCTCCACGATAAAAGGCAGTGCAGGATACGGATGCATCAATATTGGAGCTGTGGTAAAACAACCCTTCAGGCGATCAAAGACTTCCTGAGCTTGCGAAGACCATACAAACTTCTTCCCCTTCTTGGTGAGGAGAGTGATGGGATGGACAATTTCTGAAACGTTTCGGATAAAACGTCTATAAAAGTTAGCGAAGCCAATGAATCGTTGTACCTCCTTAATGTTTCCTGGTACCGGCCAGTCCAAGATTGCCTGGATCTTGCTGGACTCCATATTCAATCTCTGAGGCGAAATAATATAGCCTAAAAATTGAATTTCAGAACAATGAAACTCACACTTTTCGAGTTTGATGTACAAATGATTATCTCTCAAACATCTAAGCACGGTTTTGACATATTCCTGATGTTCCTGTAAGGAGTCAGAAAAGATTAAAATGTCATCGAGGTAAATTACCACATATTGGTCCAATAAATCCCTGAAAATATCGTTGGCTAAATGTTGAAAAGCAGCAGGAGCGTTACAGAGTCCGAATGGCATCACCAAATATTCAAAATGTCCATACCGGCATCTAAAAGCTGTCTTCCATTCGTCTCCGGGCCGTATACGGAGTAAATTATATGCTCCGCGAAGATCTAATTTGGTAAATACTTTGGCCTGGCGAAGTCTTTCCAACAATTCTGGAATTAGGGCAACGGGTACCTGTTACGAATGGTTACCTTATTTAACTCCCGGTAGTCAATGCAGGGTCTTAGAGTACCATCCTTCTTCTTTACAAAGAATATTGGAGCTCCCGCTGGTGAAGAAGATGGTCGGATAAACCCCTTGGCTAAATTCTCATCTATATATTCTCGTAATGATTTTAATTCCGGAGCCGCCAACGGGTAAACATGGCCGAAAGGAATCGCTGCTCCAGGAAGCAATTCTATGGGGCAGTCATACGGTCTATGTGGGGGAAGTTGATCTGCCTTCTATCACAAATGTCTGAGAATTCCTGATAAATCAGAGGGAGAGTAGGTACCTGTATCACCTCTTCCAAGTTCTGGGTAACTGGAGCAGCTACAGTTGGACTGATGGTAGAACTGCACTTCGGGAGAAAGGATATCTCCTTGGTTTCCCAATTGATGTTTGGATTTTGTGACCGTAACCAGGGAATTCCTAAAATTACAGGAAAATGAGGAGAAGATATTAACATGAATGAAAGTGTTTCTTGATGGTCTGGTTCCATCTTACACTCCAGAGGCACTGTCTCCCGGTCTACTGGTCCAGAAACTAATGGGGAACCATCCACCGTTTCCATAGTGATTGGTGAAGCTCTTAGTTGTGTCTTTATACCATGTTCCTTGGCAAAAGAAGAATCCATGAAATTCCCACCTGCTCCAGAGTCTATCATGGCAGAACTTGATATCCACTGTTCCTCCCACTGAATCTGAATAGGAAGAGAACAATGTGAATATTTCTCCCCTTGATCTTTAGGGGAAGTCGGCATCAGTATTGGGGGGAAAACCGCATCTAGATGTAGACTGGTCTCCGAAACTTCAGACTCAGCGTCTGTGTTATCATAATCCCCTACTACCGCCAACACCTTGTTGGGTCGCCTGGGACATTTAGGACAATTGATGAGGAAATGGTCCGATTGACCACAATAGAAACATAAGCGCTCACGGAGATGGTATTCACGGCGTTCATTACTCTCACGTCTCTGCAGTGAGTCCACCTGCATAGGCACCCCCTCAGCCTCTCGCGGGTTTTTGCCTGTGGTTTCCCTGGACGGAAGAGAGAAATTAGTAATGCGATTTACAGCGGCCCATTTTTCTTGTCTGCGTTCAGTTAAACGGATATCAATACGTACACAGTGCTGTATAAACAATTCAAACTCCTGTGGAGACTCTGAACGAGCTAGCTCATCTTTGATTGCATTTGACAAACCCTTTCTAAAGATTGGTAATAAAGCATTGTTATCCCACTGGGTGTCCACCACTAACCTTTTAAATTCAGTAACATATTCTATGACTGACCGTTTCCCCTGGCGTAAGGAAAGCAAGGCAGATTCAGCGGTAGCACGGCGGTTGGGATCGTCGAACATTTGCGCCATGGCTGCCAGAAAATTATCCAAATTATTTAGACGGGTATCGTGACTTTCAACCATAGGATTTGCCCAAGCCAGTGCCCGTGATGTCAACAACATAATAATACATAGAACCTTAGATCTATCAGACCGGTAATAGGAGGCATGTACATCAAAAAATAATATACATTGATTAACAAACCCACGGAATTGACTTCGGTCACCATTAAACCGGAATGGAGGCAATTTGGGCATACTGGTGGATGAGGTAGGCTCAGTAGGTAAGGCCTCCAGGACTTCTAACCTAGTACGTAGATCTTGGAGAGCCTAACCAAACCCCTGTGCATTGTGGTTAACCCGAGACTCCAAGTCTCTAATCTGATTGTGTGCAGCCGCCACCTCCTGCTGCAAGGAGTTAACTATGGTGAACAGTTTGTTTGCCCGTGTCTCCGTCATTGCAGAATCCCCTTTTTAGGCTGGAGTATCCTGTTATACTATTGTAGGAATTCGAGGATTCTGATAGCTTGGGGCAATGAACAATCAGAGACGGGTTTCTTTGAATGCAAATAGTGTATTTGTGAAACAGCAAAACACCCAAAAACAATATACAAACAACCCGTAGTGACATGCAATGAAACGAGTCCATATATATATATATATATATATATATATATATATATATATATATATACACACACACACAAGTCCAGTTATATGAATCCAGATATATAAGTCCTTGAACCTCTATAGCAAGGGCGGTAAGGTTCTTATGACGGAGTCCTCACACAAATGTGACCATAAGGTAAGTCTGATGCACAGGTAACGTGGCTGGATTCACACACTGCTGGTGTATGAAGAGTCAGATCCAGGTATGCAGTAGACACAGGGAGGTCCAAGAACAAGTTAATCTCAGTTGTGGCATAATTCAGTGAAGTCCAACAAGTTCATATGTAAGTAATATTTCAGTAACCGTTCCAACAGCTCTCACCGGAGGGAGTGAACGAAGGGTTAAACAGCAACACAGTTCAGAAACACAGTTCTTACCAGATGGAGTGAACCAAGGGTTAAATTCCAAAGTCAACGGGTTAGTGAGAACACAGTAAGTGCAGCTTACATATGCAGAGAATGTCCAGAGCAATGGGTAGAATCTGCTGTAGCTGAGAAACACTTGAAGATAACCTGGTTATGCACTTTCCCGGTAAATACACAAAAGATCTGTGAGGAACAAAGCAGCTGGGTTGCAGGGAAACGGAAGCAGAATACTCCAGCAAGGAAGCCAGCACCTGAGCCGGGTTTTAAACAAACGAACAGGAAGTAGGGCACACAAAACAGCAAACTCCATTTTAACAAAGGGCAAAATCATTGACAAAGTTACCTAGAAAACCCGGAATACTGACAGTAACCAAGGGAAACCCAGTATAATAATGTCATGCAGATTATGCAACACCAGAAATTTGCAACTCTCCTGATGATCTGGTTCAACCCTCATTATCACCTGAGTAGAAAACTGGGGTTTATTCTCCGCCAAAGGGGTAGAATCAATGCCCAGTAAAGGAATAGACTTCCGCAGGGGTATCATGGGAATCCCACAACGTTTGGCAAAGTCAAAATCCATCAGGTTAATAGCTGCTCCTGAATCAACAAAAACCTGAGCCGAAAATGTGGACAGGGAGCAAATCAGGGTAACCGTCAACAGAAATTTAGTCTGAACACAACTGAGCGCACAAAACGTCTTCCCCACTTAGGGCAGACGGAAATAGCATGGGAAGCATCACCACAGTAGAAACATAACCCATTGCGCTTATGAAACTCATGACGCTGAGCCCCAGAAGTCACTCCATCACACTGCATGGGCTCAGGAGCTGGCTCACAAGGCAACACTATCTCACGCATACCTCTGCGCTCCCGAAAACGTCTGTCAATTTGAATAGCCAGAGACATAGAATCCTTGAGACCAGAGGGAACAGGGAATCCCACCATAACGTCCTTTACATTTTCTGACAGACCCTTCCGAAAAAGGGCTGCCAAAGCATCATCATTCCATTTGGTCAGGACTGCCCATTTTCGAAATTTCTGACAGTACAGCTCAGCGTCTTCACGACCCTGATTTAATGCCAACAAGGTCTTTTCAGCTTGATCAGTGACATTAGGTTCATCGTACAATAACCCCAGAGCCTGAAAAAATACATCAACATCATTCAAAACAGGATCCCCAGGTGTCAGGGAAAAAGCCCAATCCTGAGGATCGCTGCGCAGCAGAGAGATGACAATTTGAACCTGCTGTGCTGCGTTCCCTGAGGACTTAGGCTTTAAGGCAAAAAATAACTTATAGTTATTTTTGAAATTCAGAAATTTAGACCGATCCCCCAAAAATAAATCTGGCATGGGAATCCTAGGTTCCACAACTGACAACCTAGCAAGATAGGTAGCAATACTCTGAACCTCAGTGGCAAGCCGCTCCACACGGCCAGACAACTGTGCAAGCTCCATTGAGAGAAAAAAAAATTCCTCCTCAGCACCCAGAGACAAAGAGGGAAAAAAAAATGTAAGAAACTTTTTCCTCTTTACTATTTTTCCCTTCTGTGAGTACCATATAATTTTCAGTCGGGCCGGTAATACTGTTATGTTTCGGTAGCTGAGGAAAAACTGCAAAACTTAGCCAAAGTAGCAATACACCAGAGAGGCTGGAAACTATTGGATTGCAGTAACCTAAACTAACCGCCGCACTGAAGTAGCCGTGGAGCGTACCTACGGTGATCCTAGACGCCTCGTCACAGCCGGAGAGATAGCTTTCATCTTTCTGCAGAATCCCCAAAGAAATAGGAAGCCCCCGAACATGTAATGGCGGTTAGACAAGAAGAAAACATGGTGTGAGACAGTGAGAGTATGTGTGTTGAATGGGGTGTACATTTCACCTAGATACTTTGCTGACTGGTATAAGGGAAATGTATGGCTTTGTAAACCTAGTGGTAGAGAAAGGTCACTACACCTTACATTCAGTACACACTTGCAGCTCAGGCCTGAAACCACTCAGCTGTTAATTAGGAGACCAGAAGTAGGTGTCTGGGAACACAGTCAGAGAGCTCGCTTAGTCTGGACAAGGAGTCCAGGCACAAGAAGGAGTCTCCAGGAGTATGAGCTGTCTCAGTCTGGGTGCTCGATGTACCCCGGACACAGGAGTAGTCTCTGTGAGAATCCATGCGGATAGCTGCTGAATAGGAGGGGAGCTCTCTCAAGTCTGGACGTTGGATATGCCTTCAGACACAAGGAGGAGACTCTGTGAAACTCCATGCTGGTAACTACTGAACATATGTGTTGTTTTGGGGACAGGCTGTTAGAGTCTGGACCCGGATAGAGAGGGAAATCTATCTAAGTGTAGTAAGTGGCTGGACAAGCCCAGGGCTTATGTTTATGATTTGGTTTTGCTTATGTTCTGTTTGCTGTGGACTTTAATAAAACTGGTTGCGGCCAGTTTTTACCAGAACTGCTGTCTGTGAATGAACTGTTTCCGTGCCACTCCGTCTACCCGGACGGCGATCCCAGAGCTATATCCCCTGAAAAGCTTACAATTGGTGCTGGAATGTGCGTGCAGCACAGTGGCGAGAGACAGCAATAAAAGGTGAAGTCTGTTGAAGCAGCAGCAGAGAAAGAAAAAAAAAAAAAAAAGTGTGTCAATAAAGGAGAAACGTCTGTTGGAGCAGTCTTAAAGAGACAGTGGCCCTAATAGAGTTTGCAGAGAAAAAAAAAAAAAAAAGTGTCTGCACAGCAAAGCTGAATTTTCTGTGGAAAAGACTGTGGAGTGTGTATGTCTTGAGTGAAGACTGCCGTTGTTGAGACAGAGAAGTCTGACAGCATGGATGACAGCATGGAGGCGCTGTTTGAACAAATGGCGCAAGTTAATGTGCAACATAAGACTGCCGTGGTTGAGACAGATAAGTCCGGCAGTATGGAGGAGCTCGTTGAGTACCTGGTCCAGGCCCAGCGGAGCATGCAGCAGAGCATGGAGCGGCAGCGCCTGCAGCACCAGCAGCGCATGCAGCAGGCCCAGCAGCAATTCCTGCAGCAGCAGCAGGAGAATAACCGGTTGTTTTTTGAGCAGGTTGCAGCACTACAAAAGACTTGCAGCGCATCGTCCCAAAGTAATGTTGCAAAGTCACCTGCATTGTCCGCTGTAAAGAAGGCGGTAAGACGGTCCCTGAAAAAGATGACACCTCGTGACGATGTGGAGGCATATCTCACTAGGTTTGAGGGACTGGCAGAGAAGGAGAATCTGCCCCTATCTGAATGGGCCATGATGGTCGCACCCTATCTGACTGGAGAACCCCAAAGGGCCTATGCTGACCTGAGCGAGCAGGACAGCCAAGACTATGCCAACCAGAAAGCGGAGATTCTTACCCGGCTGGGTGTTACGGTGACAGCCCGTGCCAGGGGAGTTCATGACTGGAGATGCAGTTGGGAGTCTGCCATTGGCAACCCTGCTCATGGGATCAAGGAGGTGATAGTGGACCGCTACACCAGCGCACGTCCTCCTGAGGTACAGCCGGAGGTCGGACAACGAGACCACCCGGACGCCCCTCGTCTGGTCAGCCTGAGGGAGAGGGCCTTCGCTACCAAAGGCTGCCTCCGTGACCAGCCGTCTGAGAGGTCGTCACTTCAGAGTTCCTGGACGCCGAACTCTCCCGGTAAGAGCGTTCCAGCTGTTGGGGTCATGTGGGTGGGAAAGTGTGATGGACAGTGTTGGAGATGTCGTGAAATTGCAGCCAACTGTCCAATAGAGGGGGAGCCTATGGATTGTGATGTTGGCAGATCCCTCTCTCCCTGCGCAGAACCTGTGTGTGTCCACCTCGGCCGAAGAGACTGGACCACAGGTGTCCCCGGTGGTTGTAAATGACTGCCCAGCACAGGCCCTCTTGGACTCAGAGAGTCCAGTGACTTCCGTATGGGACAGCCTGATTGATAGGGACTTCATCCCTGATAAACACCTGAGTGTGGTGTGCGTCCATGGAGACACCAAAGTCTACCCAGAGACTGTCGTGGACTTGATCCCCAAACGCGGGGAGGTTTCATGTGAAGTGGGGGTAGTGAAGAACCTGGTGCACCCCGTCATATTGGGTAATGACTTTTCCCGATCTAAGGATCTCTGGGGGAAAAATGTTTCTGATGGACAGTGTGATGAAGCTCCTACTGAGGGTGCGCAGTCCCGAGGGGCGGAACACAATGCTAGTGGGCCGTTAAACTTATGTGATAATGATGATGATGATAATGATAATGATGATGATGATCATGATAATGATGATGACCATGATAATGATGCTGATGCTGATAATGATGATGATCATGATAGTGATGATGATACTGATCATAATCATGATAATGATATTGATAGTGATGATGACTGTGATAGAGATGAAATTCCTTTGCAGGTGATGGTGGGAGACGAGGATGGTGGTTCTCGGGAACCGAGTGTCCCTGACTTACCTGTGTCCTGTGACAATTTTGAGAGTGAACAATGGCGAGACCCCACTCTTAAAACGGCACAGGAAAATATAATTGTTCTAAATGAGGTTTCCCAAGAGCCTGGCTCTGAGGAAAGGTTTCCTCATGTTGCCATAAACACTAACCTGTTGTATAGGGACACTGAAGTCCAGGGAGAGGTCGTGAGCCAGCTCCTAGTACCTGAGCTATATAGAAGTATAGTGCTGGGGTTGTCACATAGTCACATACTTGAGGGACCACCTGAGGGAAACCAGGGACCAGATGGTGAAGTTAATGTTGTGGATGACATGTTAACTAAGGTTCCAGATCAGGATGTGAATGAGAATGAATTGTATACCCCTGAAAGTGAGCAGGATGAGAATGAGAATGAATTGTATAACCCTGAAAGTGAGCCGGAGGTGGCTGAGAAAAAGGGGTCAGACAGGGATAGTGGTAGTGATAGTGAATCATCTGATGACAATAAAGCAACCAGTGCAAATGAGGAAGGCATGGTAGCAGAGGAGGTTGAGAGTCCTGAGAAGAAAGCTGATGCTGACCTTACAGCCGGACAGAAGATGGCATCTGAAGATGTTTTACAGTTGGCCGGTTCCCTGGCGAAGACTAAGGTGAAAGGAGGAGAGCTGAGCTTTGAAGGCAGGACTCTGAGACTGAACACAGCACAAGTGGAGGCTGTTGGAAGTGGGAAATTGTCGATGTGTGGTGTGGATCTGCATCATGCCAGGGACTCTGAGGGAGATGCTGCAGAGGTGGAAGGAGCCATAGAAGTGGTAGTCACCAAGCCAGATGCCTCATCAGAAGCTGAGGTCTCAAGTGAAGCTGTGAGGAACAAGACTGAAGATATGGGGACTGACTCTGTCCAGGAATCTGTTTCTGCCGAAGACAGCGGCGTGGACGGGTTACGGTTCGGATCAGTAGCTGCAACTCGTGAACCTCAGGCTGGAAGTTCGGCGCCCGGAGCCCCAGCGGTGTTCCCGAGTGACACCAAGGATCTGGATAAATCACAAGATGAGATTTTGAGACATCAGGCTGGCGTTGGTGAGCTCAAGCGCACTTTCATGGAGTCTACATCGGAGCCACGTCCCAACAAATGGGAAAAGCGATGTGTCACTCCGTTGCGGCTGCAGACACACGGGAGCTCAGATGGGATGCAGAAAGTGGTGGAAGAGAAGAATCCGGCGAGTTCTGAGTATACAGATGCAGCTATCAAGGAGAACTTGAAAGCCGGAATAAATGGAAATATTGGAGACCATAATGATGTGACTGAAGAGGTAGAATGTAAGACTGACAGTAGGGCTTCTGAGCATGTTCTACCAGAAGAGCCTGAAGAAGGGGCCGAAGACATAAAAGACGTCCAACAGGTACCAGATGAATTGATGACTTCTCAGAAAAAACTCCAAACTGTGATGAAGGAGTGTGATGAAAGCCATGAGCATCTTCGTGAGAAGGTCAATGAAGTAAAAGGAAGGATACAGGGAATCTCTTCGTTGCAAGAGCAAATGCTGCTCAATAAGTCTAAGGCTCTATATAAGAATGCTGTTGTCACGGTAGAACATTACAATTCAGCTGGAGACTTAGCGGATGAATTATGTGTACTGCAAAAGAAAAACGATCAGCTCCTTCTACAGTGCCAATCATTTGAACAGTGTAGCTTAAAATGGTCAGAGACCATGGCAGAGGAGCTTAAGGTCTGTGAAATAGACTTTATGAGTCAACCGATATTCAAGAAAATAGATGTGCTAAAGAGGGTTCAAGGGGAACTAGAGAAAAGTGAAAAACCCCCTATACCTTCTGTGATAGTTGGTGACACATGGTCAGTGCACCAAGGACAGGAGGTACGTGAGTTTCTGAGGAAGAGTCAGCAGAAGTGTTCTGATGTGCCGGGTCGTACTTCTCTGGCCAGGCACTATATCGAAACTGAGCCCGGCCCTAAGGTCAAGATGAAACCGTGCAGGATACCCGAGGCCCGCAGAGAGCATAGGCCTGGGAGGGTACAGGGTAGTGCGGATGCTTCAGGTGAAGATGAAGCTGATGAGGGCCATGACTGGTCCAGAGTTCACTGTCTCTTTAGGATTGTTGACCAGCCCTCCGGTCTGGATGACCAGCCCTCCGGTCTGGAGAAGAGGGGGGGGATATGTGAGACAGTGAGAGTATGTGTGTTGAATGGGGTGTACATTTCACCTAGATACTTTGCTGACTGGTATAAGGGAAATGTATGGCTTTGTAAACCTAGTGGTAGAGAAAGGTCACTACACCTTACATTCAGTACACACTTGCAGCTCAGGCCTGAAACCACTCAGCTGTTAATTAGGAGACCAGAAGTAGGTGTCTGGGAACACAGTCAGAGAGCTCGCTTAGTCTGGACAAGGAGTCCAGGCACAAGAAGGAGTCTCCAGGAGTATGAGCTATCTCAGTCTGGGTGCTCGATGTACCCCGGACACAGGAGTGGTCTCTGTGAGAATCCATGCGGATAGCTGCTGAATAGGGGGGAGCTCTCTCAAGTCTGGACGTTGGATATGCCTTCAGACACAAGGAGGAGACTCTGTGAAACTCCATGCTGGTAACTACTGAACATATGTGTTGTTTTGGGGACAGGCTGTTAGAGTCTGGACCCGGATAGAGAGGGAAATCTATCTAAGTGTAGTAAGTGGCTGGACAAGCCAGGGCTTATGTTTATGATTTGGTTTTGCTTATGTTCTGTTTGCTGTGGACTTTAATAAAACTGGTTGCGGCCAGTTTTTACCAGAACTGCTGTCTGTGAATGAACTGTTTCCGTGCCACTCCGTCTACCCGGACGGCGATCCCAGAGCTATATCCCCTGAAAAGCTTACAATGGACACAGACAGAATATAGAATGAGAGAACGACACTGAGAAATGGTGAGAAGGTCAGATGGAGGGATACAAATGTATCAAATAAAATGGAAATATAAATTATTGTAACAAATAAAAAAATGAAATAAATAAAAATCTAAAATATATATATATATATATATATATATATATATGTATATCAATAAAAAGTATATATATATAATAAATAAAAAATAAACATAATTTGATGAAAAAGATTTTATTGACAAATGATTAAATACAGATACAATAATGATACATATAATAAAATCATTGTAAGAATTTTTTAATTAATCATACAATTGAAACACTCCACTGAAAAAATTGGTTGACCAAGGCAGGAAAAAGTTGTAAACCCATGTAAGCTTACATTTTACATCACCTGACGAAGGATCTAATTTCCGAAACGTGCGTAGGGGCACGCTTTTTGTGACTCCATTTGTCCTCGGCTTCCAGGTATTAGTAAGCACCATTGCTTTGGTGATTGGGCTCTTTTATTATTTTTGGGCACATATATTTTTGCAAACAGTGTTCCAAATGTGATCCTTTTTTCACTTTATTGAGTTCACATCTATATTTTGTGCTTGGATTTGTTTTTTTCGCACCTTTTACTTATAATTTCTTGATTTTTGCACATATTTGCACGGTTGTTGTTATTTATTTGATTTTGTCATAAATTTCACAGCTCCATGTGCACCATTTTTGTGGTTATTATTGCTCATAGCATTTGTATTTTTCACTTTAGCACTTTATTCACTTCTAATTAGTGCCTTTTAAATAAATCTCCTGGATACAACTTTTTCCTGCCTTGGTCAACCATTTTTTTCAGTGGAGTGTTTCAATTGTATGATTAATTAAAAAATTTTTACAATGATTTTATTATATGTATCATTATTGTATCTGTATTTAATCATTTGTCAATAAAATCTTTTTCATCAAATTATGTTTATTTTTTATTTATTATATATATATACACTTTTTATTGAGATATATATATATATATATATTTTAGATTTTTATTTCATTTTTTTATTTGTTACAATAATTTTTATTTCCATTTTATTTGATACATTTGTATCCCTCCATCTGACCTTCTCACCATTTCTCAGTGTCGTTTTCTTATACACCCGGATGGTCTGGCTATATCCTAAATTTATATTAATTTATATTATTCATTATTTTTTCTAATTTTACTTATTGTGATATAGCTTTGTGTGTCTTTAGAAAATAGAATGAGCAAACGCTGGGGCCCAATCTGTCTAGATAGAAAAGTATAGGAAAGAATTCTGACTGCAACCCAAAAAAACCCTGACAAAAATACCAACACTGATTAACAAAAAACCTGAGATCACATGATCTCTACCACCTAAATCAGATCTCTAGTGTAACACACAGCAACACAGCAAATAAAAAGTGATAGCGACAGCGGAACAAAGCAAAAATGCAAACACACAATGAGTACAATTGCAGCACAAGACCCCAAAAGGGGACCAGGCTGCAGTCCACTGCAAGCAGCAAGCCAGCAGTGAAAATCCAACAGAGAAAAAAAACCAAAACACTTATCTGAATGAGAGCAGGAAAGCAAGATGTGCTCCAAGCAAGAGCAGGAGGAACAATTGATTACCGGCAAGGCTGCTGGGAACTCAGATCACTTATATGATACCATTCAGAGCCAGCTGAAGGCCATTCAGTAATTAGTTCATTACCCTCAGCAACCACCGGAAGGAGCCCCAGCTCAGAAGTCGCCTCCAAGGTATTCACAACAGCACGGCCTAATAGTATACAGCAGGGCCCACATAGTATACAGCAGGACCCACATAGTATACAGCAGGGCCCACATAGTATACAGCAGGGCCCACATAGTATACAGCAGGGCCCACATAGTATACAGCAAGACCCACATAGTATATAGCAGGGCCCACATAGTATACAGCAGGGCCCACATAGTATATGTCATGATCCCAGTGCAGGTTTGACCTGCACACCAGGGGTTAATGTCTTGATCCTAGTGCGGGCTCTGACCTGCACACCTGGGGTTTATTATTGTGGCCTCTCCTTGGTTCGGGGAGAGCTTCTTATAGCCCTAGGAAGCTCCTATCCCCGTCAGTTATACTTTTGCCCTTGGCGGAGTGTGGTGACCCCTGATTGCCTGTGCCTGGTGCCTGTGTTCTAGCTTGTTTGTATGGTTCTGACCCGGTTCTGTTTCCCGTTGTGATTTTGCCTCTTGATTCTGTACTGTGTATATGCTTCTCTGGTTTTCGGACTCCTGCCACGTCCCTGACTATTCTTTATTAGCCTGCTCCTTGTGTACTGCATTGTCTCTCACGTTTACTGACCTCGGCTTGTCTTGGATTCTGTCTCCCTCTGGTTCCCCGTCCTCTCCCTGGTGTCCGGTGACCCCCTTTCCATTCTCCAGGGTCCCTGTAGCTTCCTGCACTCATCCCCAGCTGCAGGACGCTGAGCTCCACCCCCTGGGGTCACATGACCGCAGGTCCTGGCAGTACACTCACCACTTGGTGTTCTGCTCTCTCCAGCTCTGCTGTATTGCTATCATCTTGCCCAGCACTCGGGCGCTGTGAGTACCGCTGTCACAGGCCGTCGGGAGGCTCCGGGCTCCCACTGTCAGGGCTGCTGAAACCGCTGGTAAGTGCCCACCTAACGGTTTCTCTTGATATTATAACTGACCATTGAACTTTTTTTTTTTCTCTGCAGCATGGACCCAATGCATGCTTTATCTGAGCAGGTGAAACACTTGACTCAGTTGCTGCAGAAGCTAAATTTGGAGCACCAAACTCTGGCCCAATCCCAACGGCAGGTTGCAGATTCGGTTCAGGGGGCGCTATCCGCAGTGTTTCAGCAGGACTGGGCTAGAGATGTCTTTTTAGTCTCACCCGAACCCCCGGTTAAGTTACCGGATACTTTTGCTGGTAACAAAAGTGATTTTAGAGTATTTAAGGAGGGCTGTAAACTTGTTTCTCCTTGAGACCCCTCTCCTCTGGGGATGAGAAACAGAAGCTGGGGGTTGTTATGTCCCTGCTTAGGGGGGGCCCCGCAAGCCTGGGCATTTTCTCTTTCCTCTTCTGCCCCGGAGAGAATGAGTGTGCATGCATTTTTTGAGGCTTTAGGGCATATTTACGATGAGCCGGATAGAGTGCGTTTGGCTGAGGACAAGGTGATGTTTGTCTGTCGGGGGAAGCACTCGGCCGAGTGGTTCTATTCTGAATTTAGACGTTGGGCAGCCGAGGTTTCGTGGAGTGATGCCACCCTTCGGGGGTTGTTCCGTAGAGGCCTGTGTGAATGTCTAAAGGATGCCCTGGCACTTCATCCTCCACCTGACTCCCTGGAGGATGCCATGACCCAAGCGGTTCGCATGGATCGCAGACTGCGGGCTAGAGGCATTATGCAATTGGAAACATCGTTATTCTCCAGTGGAGATGAGACCCGGACTCCTCCTGTGGCTATGGAGGTGAATGCTATCACCTGTGAGAAGGAAAGAAGACGCCGCCGTGAGAAGCAGTTGTGCTTCTATTGTGAGGAATCTGGACATTGGAAGAAGGACTGCCCCTCCTGTCCGTCATCTTCCAAGGTGGCGGGAAACGACTAGGTCTGGGTAGTAGTCGAGGAGGCTACCCAGACCTTCAGGTACATTTTTCCTCACTTGCAAAAATTGTGCTTCAGGTGGAACTGGAACTTGGTGATTGTCTTGTTCAGGCTACCGCCTATATTGACTGTGGTTCTGCTGTTAATCTGATTGACACCCGGATTATGACTCTTAATAAGATAGGGACAGTCAGGTTTCAGGATCCTGTTAAACTTGTGGCTATTGACTCGTCCCCTCTTACCAGGGACGGTATCTATTTCAGGTCTGAACTTTTTTCTCTGAAAGTGGGTCCCACTCATGTGGAAAAACTAAGTTGTCTTGTGTTAGATAACTTGCCTGCGGGACTGGTACTGGGGATGCCTTGGCTTCAACGCCATAATCCTACCATTGATTGGGTGATGGGGGAGATCACTCAATGAGGATGCAGGGATAAATGTTGTAACCTGGGATCTCTTGTCAACTCTGATAAATCTGTATCTGTGTTGTCTGTCAGTCTGGAGGGTATTTCCGGAATACCTGAAGGATTTTGAAGACGTGTTTTCCGAAAGCGAGGCTGAGGCGCTGCCACCACATAGACCCTATGATTGTGCCATTGATTTAGTACCTGGAGCCAAGTTGCCTAAGGCTCGGTTGTTCAATTTGTCCGGGCCAGAGCGTCAAGCCATGAAGGAGTACATAGCTGAGAGTCTCCGCAAAGGGCATATTAAGCCTTCTGTTTCACCCGTAGCAGCAGGATTCTTTGTGAAGAAGAAAGATGGTGGTTTGCGGCCGTGCCTCGACTTTTGGGAACTTAACGAGATAACGGTTAGGAACACTTACCCGCTTCCCCTCATTCCAGATTTATGTAACCAGTTATCAGGGGCCCAATGGTTCTCAAAATTAGATCTCCGGGGGGCCTACAACCTGATAAGGGTTCGGGAAGGGGACGAATGGAAAACGGCGTTCCTCACATCAGAGGGACTCTTTGAAAACCTGGTGATGCCATTTGGGTTAACTAATGCCCCCGCTATTTTCCAGAACTTTATTAATGTTGTGTTTTCAGACCTGATAGGCCGTTTTGTTATCATTTATTTGGATGACATTTTGATATATTCCCCAGTCAGTCTCACTTGCAACATCTACAGACAGTTCTCCAGAGACTCAGGGAGAATCAATTGTTTGTGAAATTGGAGAAATGTTCGTTTTTCGTTCAGGAACTGTCTTTTTTGGGGCTGATTGTGTCCGGTGTGGGGTTTCGTATGGATCCTAAGAAGGTGCTGGCTATTGTAGACTGGGTTCAGCCTCGAGATCTCAAGGGGCTCCAGCGCTTTTTAGGATTTGCAAATTATTACCGGAGATTAATTAAAGGTTTCTCACAAGTGGTTAAACCACTCACGGATCTTACTCGGAAGGGTGCTGATGTAAAAATTGGTTGGGACTTGCTAAAGAATCCTTCTCAGCACTTAAGAAATGTTTTATGTCCGCCCCGGTGTTGGTTCAGCCAGACCCGTCCAAACCTTTTATTGTGGAGGTGGATGTTTCTGAAGTGGGGGTGGGGGCAGTGTTGTCCAAGGGTCCGGCCACCCATACTAATCTCAAACGCTGTGCCTTCTCCTCCAAGAAGTTCTCTTCCGCCGAGAGAAACTATGATGTAGGCAATAGAGAACTTCTTGCGGTCAAACTGGCATTCGAAAAATAGAGGCACTTTTTGGAAGGGGCGGCTCACCCTATCACTGTTATCACAGATCACAAAAATTTGGCATACCTTGAATCTGCTAAGAGGCTTACGCCTAGACAAACCCGTTGGTCACTTTTTTTTTCACAATTTCAATTCTCCATTACTTTTCGACCGGGGTTCAAAAATGTTAAAGCGGATGCCCTGTCCAGAAGTTTTGACCCGGTGTCTCCCCCCGAGCCACTGTCCTCCATTCTTCATCTGGGGGTGGTAGTGGCGGGGATCTCGTCAGAGTTGGAACAAGAAATTTTGAGGGCTCAGTTCCTAGCTCCGGCGGCCAGGCCAGGGGATAAATTGTTTGTTCCAGAATTATTGCGGCCTAGACTTCTGCAGGAGTTTCATGAGTCTAGGTTTAGTGCTCATCCTGGTATCACGGCCACTAGAGAGGCAGTAGCCAGGGTGTTTTGGTGGCCTTCAATTGGGTCTGATGTTAAGAAATTAATTTCTGCTTGTGGAGTTTGTGCCCGTTCCAAAAGCTCGCATAGCCGGCCGGCTGGGGAACTCATACCTTTACCGGTTCCTGATTAATCCGTGGACTCATCTCTCCATGGACTTTATTACCGGTCTTCCACCTTCCAGGGCAATACCGTGATTTGGGTGGTGGTGGACAGGTTTTCTAAACAGGCCCATTTTGTTCCCTTGGCAGCATTACCCTCAGCAGAAACGATGTCAAGATTGTTTGTGCTGCATGTGGTCCGTTTGCATGGGGTACCCCTGAATGTTGTGTCTGACAGAGGTGTGCAGTTTGTGGCAAAATTTTGGAGGGCATTCTGTA
Organism: Oophaga sylvatica; assembly: GCA_033576555.1. Classification (NCBI taxonomy): domain Eukaryota; kingdom Metazoa; phylum Chordata; class Amphibia; order Anura; family Dendrobatidae; genus Oophaga; species Oophaga sylvatica. Next base: position 59,845 of record JARQOD010002196.1, read on the forward strand.
AGAAAATGGGCATCTCACTCTCCTTCTCGTCGGCATATCACCCGGAGAGTAATGATCAGATGGAACGCACCAATCAATCCCTGGAAGAGACTCAGGTGTCTGACCTCCGCCAGACAGGAAGATTGGTGTGATGCGTTACCGTTGGCGGAATTCGCTTTTAACAACCGAGTGAGTCAATCCACCAACATGTCCCCATTCCTGATTAATTATTGTCATGATCCCAGTGCAGTGTTGACCTGCACGCTAAGGGTTAAGGTTTTGATCCCAGTACAAGCTCTTACCTGCACACCTGGGGCTTATTATTGTGGCCTCTCCTTGGTTCGGGGAGAGCTTCTTATAAGCCCTAGGAAGCTCCAATCCCTGTCAGTTATACTTTCGCCCTTGGCAGAGTGTTGACCCGAGTGTGTTTGTGCTGTGTTCTGGTTTGCCTGATACTTTGGTTTTGACTCGGTCTGATCTCTGGATACTGCTTGTTGGATTCTGTTTCTGTACCTTCGCTGTCTGTTTGGTTTTGACCTCTGCCTGGCCCCGACTATCCGTTCTGTCTCATCCTTGGTACTATACTGTCTTCTCGTGCTTTGACCTTGGCTTGTTCAGATTTACGTCTCTGTCTGTGCCCCTGGGTAACTTTGTCCTGTAGTTACCTTTCTAGGAGTTTTCCCTCAGCTTCTAGCTCCCTGGAGCTGAAGCCACGCCCCTCAACTGTCAGGTGATTCAGGCCCTGAAACCATCTCTCTCCTGCCTTGCTCACCCTGCGTTCCTAGGAGCCTGAAGCTTTCTTCTGCACACGTCTTCCGGGAGATTGCACTGGTGAGTTCTCTTGCAATCCTCCCCGCCATATTTCAGAATTTCATCAACGTGGTGTTTTCTGATCCCATCGTTTTGTTGTTATCTACTTAGATGATATTCTGATATATTCCCCTGACAGTCTTTCTCATATGAATCATGTACGAACTGTTCTCCAAAGACTTAGGGAAAATCATCTGTTTGCTAAATTGTAGAAGTGTGTGTTTTTTGTTCAAGAATTATCTTTTTTGGGATTGATTGTGTCCTGTGAGGGTTTTCGTATGGACCCCAAGAAGGTGCAGGCCATTGCGGATTGGGTACAACCCCGAGATCTTAAAGGGCTCCAGCGCTTCTTGGGGTTCGCCAATTACTACCGCAAATTTATTCGGGGGTTTTCGCAGGTGGTCAAACCACTCACAGATTTAACATGCAAAGGTGCGGATGTGAAAAATTGGTCCTCGCTCGCAAAAGAGGCCTTTGCTAGTCTGAAAAAATGCATTATGACTGCTCCGGTGTGGGTACAGCCAGATCTGTCCAAACCATTTATTGTGGAAGTGGACGCCTCTGAGGTGGGGGTGGGTGCTGTGTTGTCCCAAGGTCTTGCCACTCTGACTAACCTCAGGCCATGTGCTTTTTTTCCCGGAAATTCTCTGCTGCTGAGAGGAATTACGATGTTGGCAATAGAGAGCTTCTTGCGCTCAAGTTAGCGTTTGAAGAATGGAGGCACTTTTTGGAGGGGGCCAGTCACTCGGTTACTGTGATTACCGACCACAAAAATTTATCATATATTGAGTCTGCTAAGAGACTAACACCCAGACAGGCCCGTTGGTCACTTTTTTTTTCCCGTTTTCAGTTTACTATTACGTTTCGTCCGGGGGTCAAAGAATATCAAGGCTGATGCCTTATCTCGCAGTTTTCATTCGGTGTCTCCCCCTGAGCCAACTTCCTCCATTCTTCACCCTGGGGTTGTGTTGGCAGGGGTCTCGTCTGAGTTGGAACAGGAGATTGAGGGGGCCCAGTCTCTGGCCCCTGCTGCCAAGCCAGGGGGTAAGTTGTTTGTCCCAGAGCAGCTTCGGCTTAAACTCCACCAGGAGTTCCATGAATCCAAGCTCAGTGCTCACCCTGGTATATCTGCCAAACGTCGGGCGGTGGCTAGGATCTTTTGGTGGCCTACTCTTAGCTCTGACATAAAAAAATTTGTTTCTGGTTGTGGGGTCTACGCTCGTTCTAAAAACTCACATAGCCGGCCGGCTGGGGAACTGATGCCCTTGGCAGTTCCCGAAAGGCCATGGACTCACTTGTCCATGGATTTTATTACTAATCTTCCTCCATCCAAGGGCAATACGGTGGTATGGGTAGTGGTGGACAGGTTTTCGAAGCAGGCTCATTTTGTACCCTTATCCGCACTACCCTCAGCTGAGACTTTGTCCAGATTGTTTGTACAGCATGTTATCCGGTTGCATGGGGTATCCCTGAATGTGGTGTCTGATCGTGGAGTGCAGTTTGTGGCAAAGTTTTGGCGTGCTTTTTGCAAGAAATTGGGGATGTCTCTGTCTTTTTAGTCTGCATACCATCCTGAGAGCAATGGTCAGACGGAACGCACTAATCAGTCTCTGGAACAGATCCTCAGATGTCTGACTTCTGCAAGACAGAATGACTGGTGTTATGTACTGCCGTTGGCGGAATTCGCCTTCAATAGTCGGGTGAGCCAATCTACTGGTATGTCTCCTTTCCTGATCAATCATGGTTTTAGTCCTCATTTTGGTGAGTTTTCTCGTTTGGATTCTGGGTGTCCAGAGGCAGAGGGTCTGTTCAGCGATTAAAGAATACATGGGCGGAGGTCCAGCGGAATATATCCAGGTCTCAAGGCAGGTACAAGTTTTTCGCTGACAGGAAAAGAACACCAGGGCTGAAGTCCAGCGTAATATCTCTCGGGCCCAGGGGAGGTATAAATATTTTGCTGACAAAAAGAGAGCCCCGGGACACATGTTTCAGGTGGGGGAGAAGGTTTGGCTTTCCACACGTAACATCAACTTGTAGGTACCATCAGCTAAATTGGGACCGAAGTTCATCGGTCCGTACGAGATTGTGGAGATAGTCAATCCTGTGGCATATAGGTTGCATCTCCCCCGTCCTTAAAAATAACCAATGTGTTCCATAAATCTCTGTTGAAACCCGTGGGGTCTGTCAAGGAGGACTCGGAGTCTGTTGTTCCTCCAGTGTTAGTGGAGGGTCACTTGGAGTATGAGGTCGGACATATTGTGGACTCTCGTACTGCTCCTTGCAGTACCTGGTCCACTGGAAGTGATATGGACTGGGATCTGACTTACTACTGTTCAACTTTTCCTTTAAATGGTACAATCTCTACAACCTCTGCTTGCTGGGATCTGACTTACTACTGTTCAACTTTTCCTTTAAATGGTACAATCTCTACAACCTCTGCTTGCTGGGATCTGACTTACTACTGTTCAACTTTTCCTTTAAATGGTACAATCTCTACAACCTCTGCTTGCTGGGATCTGACTTACTACTGTTCAACTTTTCCTTTAAATGGTACAATCTCTACAACCTCTGCTTGCTGGGATCTGACTTACTACTGTTCAACTTTTCCTTTAAATGGTATATAACAGTGGCTGCTGAATGTTTGTTAAATTAATTTGTTGCATTGTATTCAATACTTACTGCTGTATAGCCATGCTGGGGCCAGTAGAGATGCTATCAGGTGCAAGGTGTTACCAGCATATGGATACAGCCAGGCCCTGTGCCTTTGATTGTCTATCCTCCCCTGGTGTGCTGGGCAGCTGCTAATTTATCCCAAAGCAGCTACCATAACTCCTCCCACCTGATCCTCTACTCAGTCCTATATATTCAGTAGCAGTCTAAGGGGGGCACGCGTGTGGGGTCAGGCACGCAACTGCAGCAGAAGTACCACTGCAGCAAAAGTACAGAGAAGCTGCAGTTATTTCAACGGCAGTTAGTCACGGCAGGAGTCAGGACCCCACACTATGTCTTTTTTGGGTATGTCTGCTGAGTAAGCACTTCTAATTTCTTGTACCTGGCTTTTCTAATTACCCATCTTAAGGGTATGCCACACTGAACAATATCGCTAACGGGATCGCTAAAAAACGTCACTATTTAGCGATCCCGTTAGCGATGTTGTTCAGTGCGGCAGCTGCCAGCGACGAGCTTCCTGCTGTGATCTCGCTCGTCGCTGGAATCGTTCCGGACCCTATTTTCTCGTCGGCGCTCCCGCTGGGTAAGTATATATCGCTAGTGTGGCACCTTTTCTTAGCGATTTAGCGGTACTTTTGTACCGCTAAAGTCGTTAAGAAGATCGCTAACGGCGATAGCGTCGTTAACTATATCGCTAAATGTGGCCGCACTTAGCGATATAGAAACAATCCCGCTAGCGATCGCATTAGTATGCGTCGTTATCGTGATCGCTAGCGGGATTGTTTAGTGTGGCAGTACCTTTACTCTTTCACCATGTTTACATATGCCTTCACAGTGTTTGCTCCGTTAATCCTCTCTCTCCTTCGCTATCCCCAAACCCCAGCACCCTCTAATCAAATAATCATCTCCCCTTCCCTCCTTCCTCCCCACCTGTCCTCCTCTGCTGACCTGCTCCTCAACCTCAAATCTGTCCTAATAAAACACAAAACAAGCTTCCCTCTCTCCTTCTCCCACCTGCTCTCCCTTTCTCTGCTCCTCCTCACTGCTGGTGACATATCTCCCAATCCTGGACCTCCACAGTTCATACCCACCATTAGTACTCCTTCCTACCGCTCCCTATCTAATAGGAACTACCGCAATCTTTCCAACGTAAAACCTGTGCCATTGACACCCACCCCCCTGCTCCCTCTCTCTGGAGCACTCTGGAATGCCCGCTCCATCTGCAATAAGCTTCATGTGATTCATGACCTCTTTCTCTCTCGCAATCTTGCTTTCCTCGCCCTCACAGAAACATGGCTGACACCCTCTGACACCGCCTCCCCTGCTGCGCTGTGTTACGGTGGCCTCCAATTCACCCACACTCCTCGCCCTGGAAACAGACATGGTGGAGGAGTGGGCGTTCTCCTTTCCTCTAACTGCAACTTTAACACAATCCCACCTCTTCCCTCCCTAATCCTCCCTTCCTTTGAAGTCCACTCTGTCCGCATCTACTCTCCCTCCAACCTCCAAGTAGCCGTCATATACCGACCTCCAGGCCCAACCACTGCCTTCATCGACCAATTCACTACCTGGCTTCTTCACTTTCTCTCCACTGACATCCCCACCATCATCATGGGTGACTTCAACATCCCCACTGATACCCTTCAGTCAGCAGCCTCCAAACTTCTGTCCCTTACTTCATCCTTTGGACTTACTCAGTGGTCCTCCTCAGCCACCCACACGGATGGTCATACATTAGACTTGGTCTTCACCCGCCTCTGCTCTCTATCTAACTTCACCACCTCCCCTCTCCCTCTATCCGACCACCATCTACTCACTTTCTCATCCCTGTCCTCCTCTCCTGTCACCCATGTCCAGCAACACGTGCACCCCGCAGACACCTTGCACACCTAGACATCCACACACTCTCTGACTATTCTTTCACTGGCATCAATATCCTCACTCCACGATACAGACAGTGCCACTGCTTTCTACAATGCCACTCTCACATTGGCTATTGACACGGTCGCCCCTCTCGTTCATGGCAGAGTGCGACGTACCAACAGACAACCCTGGCACAATAACACCACTAAAAAGCTCCGGCAAGTGTCCAGGATTACAGAGCGGCACTGGAAAAAAAAAATTCGCAAGACTACTTCACTGCATTCAAACAAGCAACACTCTCTTTCAAATCTGCCCTCACCTCTGCTAAACAGGCTTACTTCACAACCCTCGTATCTTCCCTATCCTACAACCCCAAACAGTTATTCAAAAGTTTTAACTCCCTCCTCCGCCCACCACTGCCCCCTCCTACCTCCCTCATCTCTGCTAAGGACTTTGCCACACACTTCAAAAATAAGATCGACCAAACAAGGCAAGTCTTCATTGTTCAACCACCTCAACCACTTTGTATACCATACCAAGGCCTAAACCTCATAACCTCCCTCTCCAACATCACCGAAGGGGAGCTTAATTGTCTTCTCTCCAAATTGCACCTCACAACCTGTGCACTTGACCCCATCCCAACCCACCTCCTCCCCAACCTCACCACCACTATTATTCCATCCCTAACCCACCTCTTCAACCTATCACTAACTTCCGGTACCTTCCCTTCTGCTTTCAAGCATGCCACAATCACGCCTATCCTTAAAAAGCCAACCCTCGACCCAACCGTTATGTCCAGCTATCGCCCAATATCGCTGCTCCCATTCGCTTCCAAACTCCTGGAGCTGCATGTCCACGCTGAGCTTTCCTACCACTTCTCTTCTAACTTGCTCTTTGACACTCTACAATCTGGTTTCCGCCCCCATCACTCCACTGAGACAGCCCTGACCAAAATTACTAATGACCTACTTACAGCCAAAGCAAACGGACAATACTCTATACTCCTGCTTCTTGACCTGTCCTCTGCTTTTGACACAGTTGACCACTGCCTTCTACTACAGATTCTTTCCTCCTTTGGCGTCAAAGACCTCGCCCTATCTTGGATCTCCTCATACCTTTTCAACCGCACATTCAGCGTCTCCCACTCCCACACTACCTCCTCGTCCAACCCTCTCTCTGTTGGAGTTCCCCAAGGCTCTGTTCTAGGACCCCTACTCTTCTCAATCTATACACTTGGCCTGGGCAACTCAAAGTCCCACGGATTCCATTACCACCTTTACGCTGATGACACTCAGATCTACCTCTCTGGCCCAGACATCACTTCTCTGCTATCCAGAATCCCGGAGTGTCTATCAGCCATATCCTCCTTCTTCTCCTCCCGCTTCCTCAAACTCAATGTGGACAAATCTGAACTCATAATCTTTCCCCCATCCCACAGATCTTCCTTACCTGACCTATCTACCACAATTAACGACATCACGCTTTCCCCCGTACCAGAAGTCCGCTGCCTCGGAGTAACCCTTGACTCTGCCCTGTCCTTCAAACCGCACATCCAAGCTCTTTCTACCTCCTGTCGCCTTCAGCTCAAAAATATTTCAAGAATCCGTCCTTTCCTCAACCCTCAATCTACTAAAATGATTGTGCACGCCCTCATCATCTCCCGCCTCGACTACTGCAACACCCTTTTCTCTGGCCTCCCTGCTAACACCCTTGCACCTCTCCAGTCCATCCTTAACTCTGCTGCACGACTAATTCACCTCTCTCCTCGCTACTCCTCCGCTTCTCCCCTCTGCAAATCTCTTCACTGGCTCACATTCCCTCAGCGTATCCAGTTCAAATTACTAATACTGACCTACAAGGCCATCTATAATCTGTCTCCTCCTTATATCTCTGAACTAATCTCCCGATATCTTCCCTCACGTAATCTCCGATCCTCCCAAGACATCCTTCTCTCCTCCACACTTATTCGCTCCTCACCCAACGGCCTCCAAGACTTCTCCCGAATATCACCCATCCCATCCTCTGGAATTCTTTGCCCCAACACATCCGACTATCAAACTCATTCGGATCCTTCAGACGGAACCTGAAAACCCATCTCTTCAGGAAAGCCTACAGCCTGCAATGACCCTGCTGCCTCCTCACCACTACCGGAGTTATTGCCTCAACCAACACCGGAACTGCTGCAACCCCCCGACCTACTGTCTCCTGCCTCACAATCCTGTAGAATGTAAGCCCGAAAGGGCAGGGTCCTCTCCCCTCTGTATCAGTCTGTCATTGTTAGTTTGTTTACTGTAAGTGATACCTGTAATTTGTATGTAACCCCTTCTCATGTACAGCACCATGGAATCAATGGTGCTATAGAAATAAATATTAATAATAATAATAATAATATGGACTGGAGGATCGCTCATGGGTCTCTGCTCACTCGGTACATGCAGATCGCCTGGTTCGGGCTTTCCATGCCAGGTACCCGGGCAAACCTGGGGGTCCAGAGGCCCCCGTTGAGAGGGGGGTACTATCATGATCCCAGTGCAGGTTTGACCTGCACACCAGGGGTTAATGTCTTGACCCTAGTGCGGGCTCTGACCTGCACACCTGGGGTTTATTATTGTGGCCTCTCTTTGGTTCGGGGAGAGCTTCTTATGGCCCTAGGAAGCTCCTATCCCCGTCAGTTATACTTTTGCCCTTGGCTGAGTGTGTTGACCCCTGATTGCCTGTGCCTTGTGCCTGTGTTCTAGCTTGTTTGTATGGTTCTGACCAGGCTCTGTTTCCCATTGTGATTTTGCCTCTTGATTCTGTACTGTGTATATGCTTCTCTGGTTTTCTGACTCCTGCCACGTCCCTGACTATTCTTTATTAGCCTGCTCCTTGTGTACTGCGTTGTCTCTCACGTTTACTGACCTCGGCTTGTCTTGGATTCCGTCTCTCTCTGGTTCCCCGTCCTCTCCCTGGTGTCCGGTGACCCCCTTTCCATTCTCCAGGGTCCCTGTAGCTTCCTGCACTCATCCCCAGCTGCAGGACGCTGAGCTCCGCCCCCTGGGGTCACATGACTGCAGGTCCTGGCAGTACACTCACCACTTGGTGTTCTGCTCTCTCCAGCTCTGCTGTATTGCTGTCATCTTGCCCAGCACTCGGGCGCTGTGAGTACTGCAGTCACAGGCCGTCGGAGACTCCGGGCTCCCACTGTCAGGGCTGCTGAAACCGCTGGTAAGTGCCCACCTAGCGGTTTCTCTTGATAGTATATAGCAGGGCCCACATAGTATACAGAAGGGCCCACATAGTATACAGCAGGGCCCACATAGTATACAGCAGGGCCCACATAGTATACAGCAGGGCCACATAATATACAGCAGTGCCCACATAGTATACAGCAGGGCCCACATAGTATATAGCAGGGCCCACATAGTATATAGCAGGGCCCACATAGTATATAGCAGGGCCCACATAGTATACAGCAGAGTCCACATAGTATACAGCAGGGCCCACATAGTATATAAGAGGGCCCACATAGTATACAGCAGGGCCAACATAGTATACAGCAGGGCCCACATAGTATATAGCAGGGCCCACACAATATATAGCACGGGCCACAGAATAAAGCACGGCCTACATAGTATACAGCAGGGCCCACATAGTATATAGTGCAGCCCCATATAGTATATAGTGCAGCCCCACATAGTATATAGAAGGGCCCACATAGTATATAGCGCGGCCCACATAGTATACAGCAGGGCCCACATAGTATACAGCAGGGCCCACATAGTATGCAGTAGGGCCCACATAGTAAACAGCAGGAACAACATAGTATATAGCAGGACCCACATAGTATACCGCACGGCCCACATAGTATATAGCAGAGCCCACATAGTATATAGCAGGGCCCACATAGCATACAGCAGGGCCCACATAATACACCGCACGGCCCACATAGTATATAGCAGGGCCCACATAGTATACAGCAGGGCCCACATAGTATACAAGAGGGCCCACATAGTATACACAGGGCCCACATAGTATATAGCAGAGCCCACAAATTATATAGCACGGTCCACACAGTATATAGCATGGTCCACATAGTATACACAGGGCCCACATAGTATATAGCAGGGCCCACATAGTATATAGCAGGGCCCACATAGTATATAACATGGCCCACACAATATATAGCACGGGCCACAGAATAAAGCACGGCCCACATAGTATACAGCAGGGACCACATAGTATATAGCAGGGCCCACATAGTATATAGCGCGGCCCACATAGTATATAGCAGGGCCCACATAGTATATAGCAGGGCCCACATAGTATACAGCAGGGTCCACATAGTATATAGCAGGGTGTAATGTAAGGAGTACAGTTCATATAGTGTCTTGTGCTTGGGTGCGATGAAAACACAGGAGTCACAGGTTTGATATAGAAGGTCTTGTATTACTTCATACAAGTGGCAATAATAGTCACACAGTTTGCAGATACAAAAGCAGGAGACACAGCAGGCCAGAGTAACTTAAGCTCAGCAATCACTCTCACAACAGGTTCAGGATCTCTTCTCTGTTACCATAAGTCCATGCAAACGTGGATTTATCAAATAGCAAGGTTCCAAAGTCCACGAGTGTTCCAAAGTTCGACAATAGGAAATAACTGGAGTACAAATCCAAGGCTTCCAGGAGACAGGTCACAGGTTCACTGCAGGCTTGATTCTGAAGCACTGATTGCTCAGCTGTGGCTGCTTAAGAAGCAAGAGGAGAGAATCAGGGCGGGAACATGCAAGCTGGAAACTCCATATTGACTGAGGGCAAGATAGCTGCAGCAAGACAGAAAGTAAAATGGCTGACGGAAAAACTGAGTTTCAGGAACATGTACACAGAACCTTACACAGGGCCCACATAGTATGCAGCAGGGCCCACATAGTAAACAGCAGGAACAACATAGTATATAGCAGGACCCACATAGTATACCGCACGGCCCACATAGTATATAGCAGAGCCCACATATTATATAGCAGGGCCCACATAGTATACAGCAGGGCCCACATAGTATACCGCACGGCCCACATAGTATATAGCAGGGCCCACATAGTATACAGCAGGGCCCACATAGTATACAAGAGGGCCCACATAGTATACACAGGGCCCACATAGTATATAGCAGAGCCCACAAATTATATAGCACGGTCCACACAGTATATAGCACGGTCCACATAGTATACACAGGGCCCACATAGTATATAGCAGGGCCCACATAGTATACAGCAGGGCCCACATAGTATATTGCGCAGCCCCACATAGTATATAGCAGTGCCCACATAGTATACAGCAGGGCCCACGTAGTATATAGCAGGGCCCACATAGTATACAGCAGGGCCCACATAGTATACAGCAGGGCCCACATAGTATACAGCAGGGCCCACATAGTATACAGCACACATAGTATATAGCAGGACCCACATAGTATATAGCAGGGCCCACATGGTATACAGCAGGGCCCACACGGTATATAGCAGGACCCACATAGTATATAGCAGGACCCACAAAGTATATAGCAGGACCCACATAGTATATAGCAGGACCCACAAAGTATATAGCAGGGCCCACATAGTATATAGCAGGACCCACAAAGTATATAGCAGGGCCCACATAGTATACACAGGGCCCACATAGTATATAGCAGAGCCCACAAATTATATAGCACGGTCCACACAGTATATAGCACGGTCCACATAGTATACACAGGGCCCACATAGTATATAGCAGGGCCCACATAGTATATTGCGCAGCCCCACATAGTATATAGCAGTGCCCACATAGTATACAGCAGGGCCCACGTAGTATATAGCAGGGCCCACATAGTATACAGCAGGGCCCACATAGTATACAGCAGGGCCCACATAGTATACAGCAGGGCCCACATAGTATACAGCACACATAGTATATAGCAGGACCCACATAGTATATAGCAGGGCCCACATGGTATACAGCAGGGCCCACACGGTATATAGCAGGACCCACATAGTATATAGCAGGACCCACAAAGTATATAGCAGGACCCACATAGTATATAGCAGGACCCACAAAGTATATAGCAGGGCCCACATAGTATATAGCAGGACCCACAAAGTATATAGCAGGGCCCACATAGTATACACAGGGCCCACATAGTATATAGCAGAGCCCACAAATTATATAGCACGGTCCACACAGTATATAGCACGGTCCACATAGTATACACAGGGCCCACATAGTATATAGCAGGGCCCACATAGTATATTGCGCAGCCCACAATATATGCAGTGCCACATTATCAGCAGGCCCACGTAGTATATAGCAGGGCCCAATTCCACCATAGTATATTGGCAGCCCACATAGTATATGCAGGCCACATAGTATACAGCAGGGCCCACTAGTATATTGCAGGCCCACATAGTATAAGCAGGCCCACATAGTATACAGCAGGGCCCAGTTTAGTAGTATAGCAGGGCCAACATAGTATACAGCAGGGCCACATAGTATACAGCAGGGCCAACATAGTATACAGCAGGGCCCACATAGTATAAGCAGGGCCACAAATATATACAGCAGGACCCACAACATAGTATATAGCAGGACCACACTAGTATATAGCAGGGCCCACATAGTATATAGCAGGGCCCACATAGGTATACAGCAGGACCCACACGGTATATACAGCACCACATAGTATATAGCAGGACCCACATAGTATATAGCAGGGCCCACATAGTATGCTAGCAGGGCCCACATAGTAAAACAGCAGGCCAACAGGTATATAGCAGGACCCACATAGTATATAGCAGGCCCACATAGTATATAGCAGAGCCCACATATATAGCAGGGCCCACATAGTAAACAGCAGGCCACATAGTATACGCACGGACCCACATAGTATACGCAGGGCCACATAGTATAAGCAGGCCCACATATATATACAGGGCCCACATAGTATACACAGGGCCCACATAGTATATACAGAGCCCACAAATTATATAGCAGGCCAACAGTATATAGCACAGGCCACATAGTATACACAGGGCCCACATAGTATAACAGGGCCCACATAGTATATGCGCAGCCCACAAGTATATAGCAGTCCACAAGTATACAGCAGGCCCATAGTATACACAGGGCCCACATAGTATAAGCAGGGCCCACATAGTATATTGCGCAGCCCCACATAGTATATAGCAGTGCCCACATAGTATACAGCAGGGCCCACGTAGTATATAGCAGGGCCCACATAGTATACAGCAGGGCCCACATAGTATATCAGCGCCCACATAGTATAAGCAGTGCCCACATAGTATACAGCAGGGCCCACATAGTATAAGCAGGGCCCACATAGTATACAGCAGGGCCCACATAGTATACAGCAGGGCCCACATAGTATACAGCAGGGCCCACATAGTATACAGCAGGGCCCACATAGTATACAGCAGGGCCCACATAGTATACAGCAGGGCCCACATAGTATACAGCAGGGCCCACATAGTATATAAGGCCCACATAGTATACAGCAGGCCACAATAGTATAAGCAGGGCCCACATAGTATATAGCAGGGCCCACAAAGTATAAGCAGGGCCCACATAGTATACTGGCCCACATAGTATATAGCAGGGGCCCACATAGTATATAGCAGGCCCACATAGTATATAGCATGGACCCACTAATATACAGCAGGGCCCACATAGTATATAGCGTGGCCCACATAGTATATAGCAGGGCCCAATAGTATATAGCGTGGCCCACATAGTATATAGCGTGGCCACATAATATACAGCAGGGCCCACATAGTATATAACAGGCCCACAATATATAGCAGGGCCACATATAAGCACGGCCCACATAGTAACAGCAGGACACATAGTATATAGCAGGGCCCACATAGTATATACGCGGCCCACATAGTATATAGCAGGGCCCACATAGTATCAGCAGGGCCCACATAGTAATACAGCAGGAACAACATAGTATATAGCAGGCCCACATAGTATACCAGGCCCACATAGTATATAGCAGAGCCCACATATTATATAGCAGGCCCACATAGTATATAGCAGGGCCCACATAGTATAAGAGGGCCCACATAGTATATACAGGGCCCACATAGTATATGCAGGCCCACAAGTTATATAGCACGGGCCACAAGTATATAGCACGGTCCACATAGTATACACAGGGCCCACATAGTATACAGCAGGGCCCACATAGTATATTGCGCAGCCCACAATAGTATATAGCAGTGCCCACATAGTATACAGCAGGGCCACATAGTATATAGCAGGGCCCACATAGTATACAGCAGGGCCCACATAGTATAGCGCAGTCCCACATAGTATATAGCAGTGCCCACATAGTATAAGCAGGGCCAACATAGTATACAGCAGGGCCCACATGTATATAGCAGGCCCACAAGTATACAGCAGGACCCACATAGTATGCAGGACCCACATAGTATATAGCAGGGCCCACATGGTATACAGCAGGGCCCACACGGTATATAGCAGGACCCACATAGTATATAGCAGGACCCACATAGTATATAGCAGGACCCACATAGTATATAGCAGGGCCCACATAGTATATAGCGTGGCCCACATAGTATATAGCAGAGCCCACATAGTATATAGCAGGGCCCACATAGCATACAGCAGGGCCCACATAATACACCGCACGGCCCACATAGTATATAGCAGGGCCCACATAGTATACAGCAGGGCCCACATAGTATACAAGAGGGCCCACATAGTATACAAGAGGGCCCACATAGTATATAGCAGAGCCCACAAATTATATAGCACGGTCCACACAGTATATAGCATGGTTCACATAGTATACACAGGGCCCACATAGTATATAGCAGGGCCCACATAGTATATAGCAGGGCCCACATAGTATATAACATGGCCCACACAATATATAGCACGGGCCACAGAATAAAGCACGGCCCACATAGTATACAGCAGGGACCACATAGTATATAGCAGGGCCCACATAGTATATAGCGCGGCCCACATAGTATATAGCAGGGCCCACATAGTATACAGCAGGGTCCACATAGTATATAGCAGGGTGTAATGTAAGGAGTACAGTTCATATAGTGTCTTGTGCTTGGGTGCGATGAAAACACAGGAGTCACAGGTTTGATATAGAAGGTCTTGTATTACTTCATACAAGTGGCAATAATAGTCACACAGTTTGCAGATACAAAAGCAGGAGACACAGCAGGCCAGAGTAACTTAAGCTCAGCAATCACTCTCACAACAGGTTCAGGATCTCTTCTCTGTTACCATAAGTCCATGCAAACGTGGATTTATCAAATAGCAAGGTTCCAAAGTCCACGAGTGTTCCAAAGTTCCACAATAGGAAATAACTGGAGTACAAATCCAAGGCTTCCAGGAGACAGGTCACAGGTTCACTGCAGGCTTGATTCTGAAGCACTGATTGCTCAGCTGTGGCTGCTTAAGAAGCAAGAGGAGAGAATCAGGGCGGGAACATGCAAGCTGGAAACTCCATATTGACTGAGGGCAAGATAGCTGCAGCAAGACAGAAAGTAAAATGGCTGACGGAAAAACTGAGTTTCAGGAACATGTACACAGAACCTTACACAGGGCCCACATAGTATGCAGCAGGGCCCACATAGTAAACAGCAGGAACAACATAGTATATAGCAGGACCCACATAGTATACCGCACGGCCCACATAGTATATAGCAGAGCCCACATATTATATAGCAGGGCCCACATAGTATACAGCAGGGCCCACATAGTATACCGCACGGCCCACATAGTATATAGCAGGGCTCACATAGTATACAGCAGGGCCCACATAGTATACAAGAGGGCCCACATAGTATACACAGGGACCACATAGTATATAGCAGAGCCACAAATTATATAGCACGGTCCACACAGTATATAGCACGGTCCACATAGTATACAGCAGGGCCCACATAGTATATTGCGCAGCCCCACATAGTATATAGCAGTGCCCACATAGTATACAGCAGGGCCCACGTAGTATATAGCAGGGCCCACATAGTATATAGCAGGGCCCACATAGTATATAGCAGGGCCCACATAGTATACAGCAGGGCCCACATAGTATACAGCAGGGCCCACATAGTATACAGCAGGGCCCACATAGTATACAGCAGGGCCCACATAGTATATAGCAGGGCCCACATTGTATACAGCAGGGCCCACATAGTATACAGCAGGGCCCACATAGTATACAGCAGGGCCCACATAGTATACAGCAGGGCCCACATAGTATATAAGAGGGCCCACATAGTATATAAGAGGGCCCACATAGTATACAGCAGGGCCAACATAGTATATAGCAGGGCCCACAAAGTATAAAGCAGGACCCACATAGTATACAGCACACATAGTATATAGCAGGACCCACATAGTATATAGCAGGGCCCACATGGTATACAGCAGGGCCCACACGGTATACAGCAGGGCCCACACGGTATATAGCAGGACCCACATAGTATATAGCAGGACCCACATAGTATATAGCAGGACCCACAAAGTATATAGCAGGGCCCACATAGTATATAGCAGGGCCCACATAGTATATAGCAGGGCCCACATAGTATATAGCGTGGCCCACATAGTATACAGCAGGGCCCACATAGTATATAACATGGCCCACACAATATATAGCACGGGCCACAGAATAAAGCACGGCCCACATAGTATACAGCAGGGACCACATAGTATATAGCAGGGCCCACATAGTATATAGCGCGGCCCACATAGTATATAGCAGGGCCCACATAGTATGCAGCAGGGCCCACATAGTAAACAGCAGGAACAACATAGTATATAGCAGGACCCACATAGTATACCGCACGGCCCACATAGTATATAGCAGAGCCCACATATTATATAGCAGGGCCCACATAGTATACAGCAGGACCCACATAGTATACAGCACACATAGTATATAGCAGGACCCAATAGTATATAGCAGGGCCCACATAGTATATAGCAGGGCCACATGGTATACAGCAGGCCCACACGGTATACAGCAGGGCCCACACTAGGTATACAGCAGGGCCCACACGTATATAGCAGGCCCACATAGTATATAGCAGGACCCACATAGTATATAGCAGGGCCCACATAGTATATAGCGTGGCCCACATAGTATATAGCAGGGCCCACATAGTATACAGCAGGGTCCACATAGTATATAGCAGGGCCCACATAGTATATAGCAGGGCCCACATAGTATACAGCAGGGCCCACATAGTATACAGCAGGGCCCACATAGTATACAGCAGGGCCACATAGTATACAGCAGGGCCCACATAGTATATAGCGCGGCCCACATAGTATATAGCAGGGCCCACATAGTTATAGCAGGGCCCACATAGTATACAGCAGGGCCCACATAGTATACAGCAGGGCCCACATAGTATATCAGCAGGGCCCACATAGTATACAGCAAGGGCCCACATAGTATTACAGCACACATAGTATATAGCAGGACCCACATAGTATATAGCAGGGCCCACAAAGTATACAGCAGGACCCACATAGTATACAGCCACATAGTATATAGCAGGACCCACATAGTATATAGCAGGGCCCACATAGTATATAGCGTGGCCCACATAGTATACAGCAGGGCCCACATAGTATATAACATGGCCAACACAATATATAGCACGGGCCACAGAATAAGCACGGCCCACATAGTATACAGCAGGGACCACATAGTATATAGCAGGGCCCACATAGTATATAGCAGGGCCCACATAGTAACAGCAGGGCCCACATAGTATACAGAGGGCCCACATAGTATATAGCAGAGCCACATATTATATAGCAGGGCCCACATAGTATACAGCAGGGCCCACATAGTATTACGCACGGCCCACATAGTATATAGCAGGGCCCACATAGTATACAGCAGGGCCACATAGTATACAAGAGGGCCCACATAGTATACACAGGGCCCACATAGTATATAGCAGAGCCCACAAATTATATAGCACGGTCCACACAGTATATAGCACGGTCCACATAGTATACACAGGGCCCACATAGTATATAGCAGGGCCCACATAGTATATTGCGCAGCCCCACATAGTATATAGCAGTGCCCACATAGTATACAGCAGGGCCCACGTAGTATATAGCAGGGCCCACATAGTATACAGCAGGGCCCACATAGTATACAGCAGGGTCCACATAGTATATAGCAGGGCCCACATAGTATATAGCGCGGCCCACATAGTATATAGCAGGGCCCACATAGTATATAGCAGGGCCCACATAGAATATAGCAGGGCCCACATAGTATATAGCAGGGCCCACATAGTATATAGCAGGGCCCACATAGTATACAGCAGGGCCCACATAGTATATAGCAGGGCCCACATAGTATGTAGCAGGGCCCACATAGTATGTAGCAGGGCCCACATAGTATATTACAGGGCCCACAAAGTATACAGCAGGGCCCACATAGTATATAGCAGGGCCCACATAGTATAAAAGCGCAGCCCCACATAGTATTTAGCAGGGAAGACATAGTATACAGCACGGCCCGCAAAGTATATAGCAGGGCCCACATAGTATACAGCAGGGCCCACATAGTATATAGCACGGCCCAAATAGTATATTGCAGTGCCCACATAGTATATAGCAGGGCCCACATAGTATACAGCAGGGCCCACATAGTATACAGCAGGGCCCACATAGTATATAGCAGGGCCCACATAGTATATAGCGCAGTCCCACATAGTATTTTGCAGGGCCGACATAGTATACAGCACGGCCCACAAAGTATATAGCAGGGCCCACATAGTATACAGCAGGGCCCACATAGTATACAGCAGGGCCCACATAGTATATAGCGCGGCCCACATAGTATATAGCAGGGCCCACATAGTATACAGCAGGGCCCACATAGTATACAGCAGGGCCCACATAGTATACAGCAGGGCCCACATAGTATACAGCAGGGTCCACATAGTACATAGCAGGGCCCACAAAGTATATAGCAGTGCCCACAGAGTATACAGATGGGCCCACATAGTATATAGCAGGGCTCACATAGTACATAGCAGGGCCCAAATAGTATATAGCGCAGCACACAGAGTATACAACAGGGCCCACATAGTATACAGCAGGGCCCACATAGTATACAACAGGGCCCACATAGTATACAACAGGGCCCACATAGTATACAGCAGGACCCACATAGTATATAGCAGGGCCCACATAGTATATAGCAGGGCCCACATAGTATACAGCAGGGCCCACATAGTATACAGCAGGGCCCACATAGTATATAACATGGCCCACACAATATATAGCAGGGCTCACATAGTATACAGCAGGGCCCACATAGTATACAACAGGGCCCACATAGTATACAGCAGGACCCACATAGTATATAGCAGGGCCCACATAGTATACAGCAGGGCCCACATAGTATACAGCAGGGCCCACATAGTATAATGCACGGCCAACATAGTTTATAGCAGGGCCCACATAGTACATAGCAGGGCCCACATAGTACATAGCAGGGCCCACATAGTATATAGCAGGGCCCACATAGTATATAGCAGGGCTCACATAGTACATAGCAGGGCCCAAATAGTATATAGCGCGGCACACAGAGTATACAACAGGGCCCACATAGTATACAGCAGGGCTCACATAGTATATAGCAGGGCCCACATAGTATACAACAGGGCCCACATAGTATACAGCAGGACCCACATAGTATATAGCAGGGCCCACATAGTATACAGCAGGGCCCACATAGTATATAGCAGGGCCCACATAGTATACAGCAGGGCCCACATAGTATACAGCAGGGTCCAATATGTATATAGCAGGGCCCACATAGTATACAGCAGGGCCCACATAGTATATTGTTATGAATGTGCTAGAGATGGTTTCTGAGCAGAGGCTCCCTCTGGTGGTTACAGACAGTACTGAACCTTTCAGCGAGGAGTGGCAATCTGGAATCACGGACTGGTCTGATATAAGGGAGGTTCCCTCCCATGATGGTTGCCGGTGATCAATTGTTCTTGTCTCAATTGTGGTTCCTGGTTCATTTGGAAGTTTGCTGGAGTCCTGCCTGCATCTCCTGCTTTCAGATTAGATATTTTTTGCTTTTCTTTTTGTGCTTGCTTTTTGCATTGTTTTCTGCACTTTTGTGGAGGTCAGCCAGGTCCCCTCCTGGGGCCTGAGCTCCTCACAGTTTTTCTGCAGCCATTGTTATTTGCTCATTTGCTTTTTCCTGTTTTTTCAGCGGCTGCGGCTTGGTTTTTGTTCACACTGAGATCTGATTTAGTGGGTGGCGAGATCGTGTGATCTCAGTATTTTTGTAATCAGAATTGTTGGATTTTTGTAGGGTTTTCTGGGTTGCAGAAAGTAATCTCTCTTGTCCTATCCTATTTAGTCAGCTTGTGGCCCCAGCGTTTGCTCAGTCTATTTTCTGCCTATGTTTGTATTTTCATCTTGTCTAACCACCATTATATGTTTGGGGGCTTCCTATTTTCTTTGGGGATCTGCTCCGGGGCAGATAGCTTTCATCTTTCTGCCTTTAGGTGTAGTTATCTCTCAGGCTGTGACGAGGCGTCTAGGATCAACGTAGGAACGCTCCACGGCTACCTCTAGTTGTGTCGTTAGTTTAGGAATCTGCAACCCATCAGTTACCAACATCTCAGGTGTTCGGCTGCCCTGCTGTTGTTCCTGTCCTCCTCAGCTACCGAAACGTAACAGATGGGAGTGATGGGGAAAAGCAATGATGGGAGTGATGGTGGAAAAGCAATGATGGGAGTGATGGGGGAAAAGCAATGATGGGGAAAAAGCAATGATGGGAGTGATGGGGAAAAAGCAATGATGGGAGTGATGGGGAAAAGCAATGATGGGAGTGATGGGGAAAAGCAATGATGGGAGTGATGGGGAAAAAGCAATGATGGGAATGATGGGGAAAAGCAATGATGGGAGTGATGGGGAAAAAGCAGTGATGGGGAAAAGCGATGGGGAAAAGCAATGATGGGAGTGATGGGGAAAAGCAATGATGGGAGTGATGGGGTAAAGCAATGATGGGAGTGATGGGGAAAAGCAATGATGGGAGTGATGGGGAAAAGCAATGATGGGAGTGATGGGGAAAAGCAATGATGGGAGTGATGGGGAAAAGCAGTGATGGGGAAAAGCAATGGGTAAAAACAATGATGGGAGTGATGGGGAAAGGCAATGATGGGGAAAAAGCAATGATGGGAGTGATGGGGAAAAGCAATGATGGGATTGATGAGGGGAAAAGCAATGATGGGAGTGATGGGGAAAAGCAATGATGGGTTGATGGGGAAAAAGCAATGATGGGAGTGATGGGGAAAAGCAATGATGGGAGTGATGGGGTAAAGCAATGATGGGGAAAAAACAATGATAGGAGTGATGGGGAAAAGCAATGATTGGGAAAAAGCAATGTTGGGAGTGATGAGGAAAAGCAACGATGGGGTGATGGGGAAAAAGCAATGGGGAGAATGAGCGCTGGGGAGAATAAGCGCTGGGGGAGAATGAGTGCTGGGGGAATGACTTCTTTCTGTTAACCAGCTAGTTTTCTTGTCCACCACACTGCAGTGTCAAAAAAGGAAGACAGCGAGACAGGCAGCAACATCGCATCAGAGAGCTCTTGACCTTGAAGAAAATCCTCAGATCCTGGTATTGTAACATATTAAGAAAAATATTTATTCATTGATATTGCGCTATTAACTCCACAGCGCTTTACATACATCATCAACACTGTCCCCATTGGGACATTTGATAACACTGGAATGTTTTTGTAAAAGCTTTTCTTGTGGAAAACCTGATGCGGCCCAGCCTCACCCAGATTCTACCTCCAGTGGCCCCCGGGTAAATTGAGTTCGAGACCCCTGCTATAGAGTGTTTCTGGCTGTGGTTTTGCAAAGAGTTTCTGGTTCTTTGGATCTCTTGGCTCTCTGGCTGTCTTGGTTGTCAGGATATATATGGTTAGAGGCATAGTCCACTTACACAGCTCAAAACTGTTGTCATTCAAGCCAGCATCCAGAGATCAAGAGGAAGATGTGATGAGGTTAACTCGCATTGTTGGACTACTTAGTTAATTTGCATCGTTTTTAATCCTCTGTTTTGCAAGTCAACAAGCCACAGGACTCACACAATGGTCATTCAACAGATTAAGTAAAAATCCAGTGTTCAATTACCCTACATTACTGTATTCTAAAGATAGCAGACAATAAAGGTACTGCCACACTAAACAATCCCGCTAGCGATCACGATAACGACGCATACTAATGCGATCGCTAGCGGGATTGTTTCTATATCGCTAAGTGCGGCCACATTTAGCGATATAGTTAACGACGCTATCGCCGTTAGCGATCTTCTTAACGACTTTAGCGGTACAAAAGTACCGCTAAATCGCTAAGAAAAGGTGCCACACTAGCGATATATACTTACCCAGCGGGAGCGCCGACGAAAAATAGGGTCCGGAACGATTCCAGCGACCAGCGAGATCACAGCAGGAAGCTCGTCGCTGGCAGCTGCCGCACTGAACAACATCGCTAACG